>SMLS01063225.1:0-12691 GCA_004785975.1 Popillia japonica
TCCACTCCTATTAGCACGCTTTTACAACTGTGGAGTACAATAATAAAAGTTTCTATTCTAACTGTGCTTTGTAAAATTACAATTTAAATATCCAATAAACTTTCAAAACCACTTCAGTAGGTAATATAACTATAAGCTGCATGAATCTTGTTAACTTATATAACGGTGAATGTAAAATATGTTTCAAAGAAAAAAAAGTTGATTCATTCAGTCATTCCGCAAAATGAGTAACTACGTGTTCTATAATACAGAACACATAAAATGCACAGATAAATTTTAAATCCATGACACATATTATCTGCATAGAATAAATTATAATCCGCGCCTGAAAGATTAAGTTAAGCCGATTTTCTCCTCTAAATTCCACATATATGTCAAACACCTTCATGTATGGCTTTTGTTTAATTAAATCTTTTTGCTGCCAGACGTCTGAAATTAGGTCAGCAATTTATGAATGCAGCAATTAAATTAAACCTCAAAGATTAGATTCCTTCGCAAATAAAACTCGTACAAGACCATCTAATGTAAAAGCAAAGAAAGACTATCAGCTGTCTCTAAATGAAAAATTAATTCCATATTCTCACACCAAAAGATTTATCAATTAAATTTAAAGTACTGAAACAACAGCAACCTTCCCTATGTTAATTTTCATCCCGCAATCCCAATGTCTCTTTTATGCGAGCTGGGAAAATCGATAAGTAGATTTTAACGGAAACTTTACTTCAAATTACAAGGAAATGTAATTTAGTCGGAGTAAATACATGTGCTCCTGCATCTTGTACACTTGTAATATATTTGTTTAACTAAATTAAGTGTTCCATTTGAATTTACTTTTCCAAAATGGAAGGAATGGAGTAATTTTACTAGTCGATTATTATCATATGTGTACTTACAGTGTACTTCTGATTTGTATGTAGGCTGTGACCAAATTCTACTAAATATAAATACATTTTTAATTTTGTGTTTCATTTTAACATCCTATCTAAAACATGTAGTGCGAGGAACGGCGCACTAATTGAGGTAAGTAGATCCTTTTTTAATAAGTACAGCATTCAACAACATTTTCGAGCTGTTAAAACGTTTCTATTTGTTCTCGAAAATAGAAGCTCAGTCTGCCTCAGAATAAGATTAGTTCTAGATTACTACATTGGTATTGCTGTTTCTTCCTTTGACGATCAATGTAAGGCTATTATTAACATGAAACACAGTTTTTGCAATGAACAACAAAAGCAAGTTTGACCTAGGCGAACGCTAGAACCATTGGTACACAGACAGTTATTTACAAATTTAAAACTAAGATTAAAAAAGATAATCAAAGTAATGTCGTATATAAATTAGAATGCAAAGACAGTAATAAATGTTACGTAGAGCAAACTAGACCGCGGAAACTGCTTTGTCTAAGCATTCTAAAGAATTAGGACATAACTTTGATTTTGAAAATGTTAAGATTGTAAAAAACGAAAATAGTTATAATAGAAGATTAATATATGAAATGATATACATTAAAAAAGAAAATAACGCGGTCAATTTTAGAACAGATATAGAAAATTTAAGTATTATTTATAATAATTTAATCACCTAATCATGCCTGAATTTTATAAAATTAAGCTCTTGACTAGGTTTTTTTGCCATGTTTTTGCCTAGTTCTTGAACAGAATTGTTAGAGCTTGACAAAAAAATACATTGATATAAGGAGCATTAGTGTTATGATTATAAATTTACATTTCAAAATATGTATCTTAAATTTTTCACTATATTGTAAACGTAATCCTATATATCACTGAATTTCTTTGTCTGTAGATAATTTTGTTGATAGGCATGGCTAGTTATTTATTTATAATTTGACACAAAATAAATGTCAATGTTATTCCACTGAAGAAGTTGTTACGAAAACCAGATTATATATATTGTAAAGGTTTTGGAATAAATTTGACTTTTGTTCGAATTGCAAGTGTTATCATTGACCTAACAAGTGAAAAAAACTATCTAGATAATAAGATAAGTTAAAAGGTCATAAAAATACATATATATTAAAAAAACTAAAGAAACCTAATTTATTTGGCGACGAAATAGTATAAATTCGTTGAGAATCTATTACCAATGTTTATGATTCTGCCAATCCTTTTGAAGGTATACATTGTGTGACAAAAGAGCACAGTGGAAGTATATATGTACATATTTTGAATTAAATTTGGCAGAAATGCTTACTGCATCAAAAATAATAAAAGTTTAGTTTTGTAAAAGAATGATATTCCTTATACAGAAAATTTAAATTTAAATGGCCACTAATACATTCTACCGGTCCAATGTTCTTTGCGCTACACACCAATATTTTGGTCAGTTTTATTTTGTAATGTTAAGGGTTAAGTGGAAGAGCAGGGAACGGCTTTAGTCGATCATCTGAACTGCCCCTTATGATTTTCCATGACTCTTATTTTATTGGATTGTATTGTATTGAGTTGTACTGTTATTTTGGGAAATAAAGGCATTTATTATTATTATTATTAGTATTCTGTAACATGCTTCCCTTTCTTGGCATTTTACAGAACACGCAAACAATTTTCAACATACTATTTCGCGGTAACTGTCTTCTCGTTCGTTGTTTTTTCACCATCGTGGAGTTTTCTCCTTTTCATGTATCCACAGTTGGCTTTCTTGGCGAATGGGAACATCAAACATTGCGGTACAATTTTAGAAGTAATTTTATGGCCTCCAGTATTTAACATATCTAACGTTTGTTGGCAAATTCTAACACGTTCTGCTTTTTGTAAACCTGTCAAGGGTACATACAACAAAGAAATTTCAGTAGCTTGGTATAAATGATACAAATAAAAAGTTTATTAGCAGTCTCTACTCTTAAAAGCAGTTTTTATCAAGAGAAGCATATTGCAAAACATATTTTCTCATCTACATCATACTAAATTAACAGGCCAATGAAGTGGCAGCTTCTTTTTTCCGTCTTACCCTTGGCTCTCCACCTCTCTTTAAACTTCCACTATACAGTGGTGCTTTTTACAATAATTTTTGTTGTAATTTATTCAAGTAATTTCCCCTAAATAGATAATTTTGTGAACGTTGAGCGGATTTTTATAATTAATGTTGAACTTTAAGGATGATTTCCAGCAAAAGTATCAAACTTAGGAGTCTGCGGTTTGTTCCATTGAAAAATACATTCAATTTTCTATAAATTTCGATCAAAAAACTAAAATTGATTTTTCCGACCATAGGTATGTACCTTTCCATAGTCCAGGTCACATATTGTATTTATTATTTAATGGTTAATTATAAAACTTACAATCATTCACAATTTTATTAAATTACTTCTAATAAATAAAAAGCAAAGAAATATCTCTGTTTCTTTGCAAAACATGTACGTTTATTGAAATTATTTTACCAACTGCAGCATTGGCGAACACAATCTACAAAATAAAGATTAAACTTCACAGTTGTTTGACTGGCAGCACTGAATGCTTACTTATATAGACAAAAGCAATAGAGTTCCTAAGGCGTATTATAGTATTATGTTAATACACTGAAAGGAAAACAAATACCTAGAAATATTACAACGTAAATATACAAATTCTTCCTTTTTCGACAATAAGGAGATTAAGTAAATTCCTCGCCGTTAGTAAACGACAGATAGTGCATTTGGACGAATCGTAAAACCGTCTACTTGTCCATTTATGTCCGAGAGTTCTAAAATATTGCTACTGTATGAGTACTAATTCCTGAAAAACAAAAGTGTGTGTGAAACAGGAAATAAATAGTCTTTACTGCAAAATTTATAAAATTAACGTGGAATTAAATAAGGAAACACCTTTTGGGAGTTGGTAGGTACAAAAATTATAATTTATTATGATTTTTATTCTTGTTTAATTCAATAGAGAGAAAGCTTATAATTTTTGTAATTTACAATATAAAACGATATCATACTAAGTACTAGCTTGTTCAAAATGATTGATAACAAAAAAAAAACAAACGCAAAATAATGCTACATGATATGCCAGTCCTCATCCCACTACAGCCCATTATATTCGAAGTAAAGACATAAAATCAGCAATAAAAATCTAGTGTTAACTTACCGAAGAATAACATTTTTAAACTCTTGGCAATCAAAACTACAATAAACGCACTACGAAACTGCTAACGCGTTTAGGTTTCAAATTTCGAATAAGGTGAAATAGAATAAGCGGTCAGGTATTGGTCTGTACGAATGATAAAGTGCATAGACTAACAGAAAAGAGCACCCCACATATTTGTGTATTAAATATGTATGTTCATTGCCTTTCCCCAAATTTTGCAGCTGAAAACATTTTGTAACTTGTTTTGCAAAAGTGAGATTACATCATTTATTGAAATATTTTCAGTTTATGCAAAGTTTGATTACGTGATTCTTATCCTGTTCTGCAACTGCTGCTGTTTTTCATTGACTCATACAGCAGGTTTTTGCTATTGTATTGATTTTTATGATGTATGTACATATGTATATACTTTTACTTCATCAAAGGACTCCGATATAAATGTAGAGTAAAATTTAATTATTGTTACTGAAAATATCTGAGAATTGCCACCGAATGCGACCTACTACTACATATAAGTGTATATATAGTGGTGTATATAGTGGTTGTACTTGTTGTCACTTAAAACGTCTTTTGTGTGATGAATTGTACATAAACACAAAATACCAAAAACTTACTCCATTGTCTATTTAATTCTAGTCAATCGTGAGGTGAGGCTAAATCTACATACATAGGTACAGATATGTTTGTGTGTTAAACTCAACGCATAAGTATGAGCTGAAGCTACAATCTGGCTTGACGAAGTACACAACCACATCACAAATATTGGACGCAATAATTATAGCAGTTGTGTTACTATTAAATGAGATTACTGCCTAAAATTAATCTTCATAAAACCTAATAGAAAACAACTCTTTCTTGCGCTAGAGTATGATAATTTCACTACGAAATTTATTGTAGACTACATCAAGCTACTGCCGCTATACCTTGTTTTTTATTAAGAAGACCAAATGATAAAATCCGCTTCACATTAGGCAAATTAAACTGACAGCTTTTTTGGCGGTAAATTTAAATGATGTATTAGAGTCAAATGAGTTATTTACACTTGGATATTCAAATAAATTGCACACAACACATTTATAAAAAAATAAGTGCACATTAATGTTAATATGTATTTTATTATTTGCATTATATTGGTACTCCATCAAATATCTTAACATAAAATTTGTATTTTAGAAATTTTAAATTAATGTTACATACTATTATAAATTACGATAAGAAGAAGCTATGTATCGACAAAAACTGGTGTGACTTAATTTAACAATAATGATATTATATTTTAAATACATAATTCTGCACTTCTTCGGCAGAAGCACTATCACTGTCGATACTAACATCACTGTCACTGGTGTCACCCTTTCCAACAGAAATAATAAACGACTCCATTACATCATCTATTAGGAATCCATCTAACTTGCACATTTTGCCTTCTTCTTTCATTACATGTTCTACACATTTTGTCTATGTTTCCAAGGTTACATTTGCAATTGCGCTTAACACTTCGGCTACTTTGAAGCTTTAATTTTTTGCAGCTACAGCGTATACATTGTAATATTCCTAATTCTAATCACACCATGTAGGGATCAAACGGTATTTGTTTTTGAAGCAACTATTCTTGCATTTCTGCTTTTTGTGTTAAAGTTGTTGGTTTTTTTTCTTTTTCTGGTATGGTAAGATGCATTATTCATTACAATAACACTATTGTCAGGCAATTTCTTTAAAATATTATTGAACCACTCCTCAAAAACATTTGCATCCATTTCATCGTGGTAATTGACTGTTTTTCTTCCTTCAAATAGTAGTAACCCATCGTCAACAAAACTGTAACCAATATGTAAAATAATCAAACATCTTCCTTTACCAGTAGGATATTTGAGACCAGTGCACCATCTGTAAATACCTGTCTGCGTGTTGTAACATTAACATCTACCCGCACTTGTGCCTACATTCGGCAATGTTTCGTCTAAATAATAGATTGGACCTTGTTCATGTCTATATTTTGATATCAAAGATAAAATATCTTCGTCTCCACACAACAATGTCATCACGTTCAAGCAGTAAACTTTTGTGATTACGTTTCAAATATCTGTAATTGCATACTCTGTATTATATCAAACTCTTAAACAAGTAGTACCCAAACTTACTTAAAATTCAGCATTTTCATTAATTTATACAACGTTGAATGACTGATTGGAGGTATATTTCGATCTTCCCTTATTTTCTTTAAGATTTTGTTTAACGTAGGAAATTCTCCATTATCATGAATTTAATAGTGTCGTCAAATGTAGGTAGCATCGCCTTTTTTCCACCTCGTTTTAATGATGGTAAACTTAGTCCTTTACCTTTATAGTCACCAAGAATATGGAAACACTTGACTTCGAAACACCTATTAATATTGTTAAATATAAGTATAGGTACATATTTATAACTATTTATGTATGTTACCTAAAGTGTTTGCAATTTGCAGTGTTGTCTGTGTTTTCTTTATTGATATTGATAATCCACTTGTGCTAAGCTGTAGATCCATTTTTACCATCAAATAGTTTTAACAAAACTGATTTTCTTGTTTAATCGTAGTAGAAAGACAAAAAGATAATAGAAAAATAAAGGAAAAATATTTAACGAAATCAGCTGTGCCTATAATATGGCATCGCTAAAATCTAGCATATTTGGGCAGTGTAAACCTGACCGGCAATAAACCAATCGTAAGCCTATATTTTCGCGGGCTATTTTAAATTAGGTCTTTTTAATAAAAAACAAGGAATAGCTGGTATAGAATGTGCTACTTAGCTCTATGCTTTCGAACATTTAGACACAGAAAGAAACCATAAAACAAAAAGCGTAGTATTAGTATGTGTTCAATACACGCTCATATAGCCGAAGCTAGCCTTGAGATAATTGGAAGTACTTGAAAAACAGAAAATAAAAAGAATATTAACATACACTGTGCGATACAAAATGGCCAGAAAGTAAATCGTGGATATTTTCCTATGGACACCATTTAATAAGAGAACCACACTATAGGGGTGACTTTCATGCAACCTGTCAATATCCTGCATGTTTCAGACAAGCTAATGTTTAACTTTTTCGCGTGGCCAGATCTACACCAAGCTGGGTAGGCATATTCGGTGGTTGAGAAACACGGAGCTTAAGTAAAAGTTCTGACTACCCCATTTGCTATTGGTCAGCTTCCTGATTAGGAAAATTTCGTGCTTCTACTTTTTTGCGTGTTGTCTTCGCAATATCTGTAAGTTAATGTTCTGTCTAGCACGTTGCCAAGACAGATAAGCATTTTTGTGTGCTCTAGTGGTGTCTCGTACCAGGTGAGATTAAGCTTGCGGTTTGTGTGTCTCGAATTCGGGTAGAATGCACTAACTTGAGTTTTGGTAGAGTTGGGTTTTAGGGAATTCCTTTTGTAACAAGTTGACATTATATTTAGAGCGGTTTCTAGTTTCTCCTCGATGTCTTTAAAGCTTCTGCCTTTAACTGTGATGGCCAGGTCGTCTGCATATGCCAAGGTTTTGTATTTTCAGGGGTTGGTTGATAGTTTTCATTATATCTCAAAAAGAATTAGCGCCAGGATGCAGAATAACCGTTGTAATCATATTGTTCTGAATCTTGCACCCTCTGAAAAGGCGCGGAGGAAATTCGACAAACATATAATCCTCCTATGTAAAACGGAAAATTTTTAGGAGCTTCCTAGAAAGTACAATATATGTACTTTTGGTCACTGGGGCTACTTTTAATAGGACTATCTCTTGTGAAATAACAGTATCAACAATCGTTGTTCTTATTGCAATAAATGACTACTAAGTGTTTTGTTTTAGTTTTGATTCTCTGTCAGCAAAATGAAGCCGTTCTCTTTTTGCAGACTTTGCACAAGAAATCTGGTTCAAATATTGTTGAAAACACTTCACTTAAGGGGAAAAAAGACAGAATAACTTAAGTCGAATGATAGCTTTCCCATCTTTAGTATTTATTCACTTTTTTACAATAAATGAAACACAAAATATGTTTGAATAAGTGATATAATTCCTAAAAAAGTTACGCGTGAAACATACAGATATTACATTTTAACTAATCACAAGGAATTTGACTATTTTACAATCAACATTATATACATTTACAAAATAAAATATTAATCTAAAAGCAGTCTTCATAAATGCTAATTTATGAGCATTTTGAGTTAATAATAAAATAAATAAATTAATCACAAGTTTGGATGAGAATAAAACTAATACCAAAATATGTAAGTAATATTTCGTATTATCGACATACATGAATACATATGGATAATCACTGAAGATCTCATGATAATGAACTCGGATATTGTGCAAGCACATTATGTTAAGACTGATGTCATAATATCTAACCTATACATAAATTAAATAATTTTTGAAATAAATTATTTTAGGGAGTACTACGACGGTATACTTATATATTTTTAATTATGTACAACCTCAGCAGCTTTAATTGAAAATATATTTAGAAAAATCATGTTGTAGCATGTAATATTTTAGCTTTAGCTACCCAATAATATTTTGTCGTATATACAGAAAATGATAATACTCACATTAAAGATTTTTAAACTCAATATGACGATGCAGTTTAATCGAATATTTACTAAAAAGTAATAACTAAGGCTGGTGTAAATACATATTTTATATACAAATTTTGGAACTTGGATTTTGTTGTCTAGGTACTAATAACAGTTGGTGCTATTTTGCAGATGCCTGAGTGTTCTAATTCTATCTTCTTCAGATTTTCTATGACCTGCTCGTGTTCATCGATAAGCTTCCAAAATTCGTTCTTTCGGTGTTCCGCTTCTTCCTGTAAATAAAGAGATAAATATTTAATAAATTTTGTACTAGTTTCATGAGCTTTAAGTTATTTTAAACCTTCTAAATATACATAAGTATTAAATGAAAAACGTCATACAATTATTGACGAACGAAATATATGTAAGTACATATTAGTGTTGCTCTTGTTTTAAGAGACGGGCCATATGAAAAGAACAAGACAACATCAATTAGCAGTTTTAATCCTGTATAGGACAGCATTGTAGGAGAAGAATCGAAAATACATTCTTGCTGGAACAATAGGAAACAAAGTAGCAGTCGATAGTTAAAGTATTTGAAACTTATATGTATATTCGTATATTCCTACTAAATAATGGGCTTTGCTAATGCTATATAATACACCACAACGAGAAATAAAATTATTTCTTATGTCACAAATTTCGACGCATACTGTACAGCGGCAGCAGATCACGTCCGCGAAGTAATGCAGGAAATTCAGATCAGTGGAGAATTTACCCGACGTTTACAGGCGTGTGTTCTTGCAAATAGGCAATACATCGAGCCTTTCCTGTAATACATTTTCTCCTGTCACTCAAAAAGGTTCTTTTTAGGACTACCAATTTATTACAATGAAAAGAAAAGAAATAAAATTTGTAGCAACCTTTACGAAAGAGCTTAAAGCGCCCTAACATAATTGCACTATTATTACATTGTTTTCATTTAATGCGACTTTCCCTCAGTTTAAATTTTCATTTACCGATCGAAAGCTGCTATTAAACACGCCCTTTTCACTCTAACTTGAACATAACATCGATTTTATTGCCATAACATTATTTTAAAAGAATGCAAAATACCTCTTTCCTACATCTCGGATATTTTTAAAACGTATGGCCATGGTCTTCGTATAATATAATGGTGTAATGTAGTTCAAGGTCGTATAAACATGTGTTGTTTCTCTTCCATCGGGTGCTTTTATTGAATACGTGTACAGTATGGTGTAAGAGATCACGCTTCAGTTTCAATGAATTAAATAATTCGTTTTCGTCCTTGTTTTCAGTTATCTTCAATTTTAAATTTTTGATATAATTTTTTGGTTATTTAAGAAGCAATATGGATGAGTACAGTTTGACAAAAATAAGGTTTTTTGAAAAAAAAATTTTCTCGTTTACGCTTACAGATAGATCCATGGTGTATTATATGTTTTTGTTTCTAAATCGTTATAGCTATCATTCCTTAACTGCATGCTTTGTATATCGCGGACACCCTGTATACTACCGCTCATGGATGTTTGGGCAGATATCAAAAGTTTAAAAATGAAACAACCAAACCAATTAATACAGAAGTAAAAAAATATTTATAAAATTTTGTTTCATCAAAATATCCACTTCTTGCTCTTAAAAATACGAGTTACTCGCGGCATGCTTTGTACTAATTTTCTCAGTGTGTCACCTGGAATATTGTCGCATTCTTGGTGAAGCATATTCCAGAGCTGTTCTATGGAAGTAGAACCAACAAATCGGACTCTTCAATCAAGCTCATCCCAGAGCAGCTCAATAGGGTTCAGACCCGGACTTTAGGGTGGCCATTTCCTAATCGTTTACACATTTGCTTCCTATTGCTCGTTGAGATACTCCACGCACACTTGGGCTGTGTGTTTCGAATCATTATCCTGTATGAAAGTAAAATTCAGCCCCATTACTCGCAACCCAGAAGGAATGGCATAATTTTTCAATACGTCGCTATAGTGGTCTTTCCTCATTATTCCTTGGATTCGGTCTAATGTGCCTGGTGTTTTATTGTTGCCACAATGCATTGGACATTCTCTCACTAGCGGAACGTCTAACAAACATTCTCTCAGCAAAATTGCATAGGTGCAGTTACTTTGGTTATTTTGCAGTTCAGGCATAACATAGAAATCCTTCCAATGAAGATTGGATAAAATGCCACAAATGTAATTTATGCGCTCACGAAAACTGCACGAGTGGTGACAACACATCAAGGGGATTTGTCTGTGACTTCTGTACCACTCTGTAGAACTATGTCCGTGATTACCCCACGGGCTGTAGGGGAATCCCGGATACCAAGGATTTGTTTTTTTGTTAGATTTTCATTTTATTTTGAAAACTTTTCTACGTCGACTATGAAAACATAAGATTGATTAGTTTAAGTAAACTTTCAGTATTAAATAGCATTCGTAACTTAATCTAGTTTTGTTTTATTTCAATTCTCCCTTAGGTGTTCGCAGTTACCCCACTCTCCCCTACAGTTTTATTAGTTTTTCACTCATAAGTTTCATTGTGCTAGTTATTAATTTGACAACAAAATGATTTTTACCCATGCAGAAAAGTGTGATATGTTAGAATCTTATTTAATGTGCAGAAAATCCTCTCGGAGGGCAAAAGAACACTACACTGAATTATATCCACTCCGAACACAACCACATGAGCAATATTTTCTGAGACTGTACCGAAAATTTGGCAATGAGAGTGTTTTTGCCAAAACAAGGACAAAAAGGACTTTTACAATAAGCGAGCCCACGAAAATTGCAGTTATCGCATATTTTGGGGCCAACCGTGAGAATTCCATACTAGATATTGTGAATGAATCTGATTTGAGTCACGGTACTGTGCATAGGATTCTGAAGAAACACAAATTCATTCCTTATGAGTACAAACCAGTTCAAGTTTTTTTTGCCAGGGGATCCAGAGAGAAGAATGTTTTTTTGCCACTGGTATCTTAACTTTTGTCGCCAAAATGTAAACAACTTTCGTTATATTTTATGGACCGATGAATCGAATTTCTCAAATTCTGGAATGCACAATACAAAAAATCTGCATTACTGGTCAAAGGAAAATCTTCTTCGGTTTAACTGGTTCAAGGATTGTTGGTCTTTTCTTTTATGAGGACTCTCGAACTGGTGAAAGGTACATAGAATTTTTGACTGAAATTTTGAATAATTTCTTGGACGATCTGAGTCTCATAAGTAGACAGAATTTTTCAGCAGGAAGGCGCACCCGCTCACAAGTACAGAGGTACTCATCAATTTTTAAATACTATTTTTAACACTTCATGGATAGGAACAAATGGTCCTATTCAGTGGCCTCCCCGATCACCAGATTTAACGCCGCCTGATTTTTTTATGGGGTTATTTAAAGACCCAGAGTTATCAGCAAAAGTACAAAAACGTAAACGCCCTAAAGTTTTCAGTTAGTGAAAAGATAAACCAAATAGATGGTAGGATCATACTGAAAGCAGTTCGAGAATTTCGGAAGCGTGTACAAAAATGTATTGAACAACAAGGTAGTATTTCTGAACATCTATGAAAACATCAGTGATTTTTATTTACTTTTAATGATAAGTTTATGTATAAAATAAAGTTTATAAAACTTATTTAGCTGTTTTCGTTTATGCATCATAACTTCATTATTTTTAATCCCAGTAAAAAAATCCTTATAAGATTGTTTGTTTAATAATTAAAGTTCTCGCAGAAAATGATATAATACACAAAGGTTTCTATTTGAAAAAAACATATTCTTCGGCAAAACTCGAAAACACGCTGCTCATTTGCTTTTTTATTCTTCCGTCTAAAAGAGCGTTAAAAGTACTACAAGTGTGCTAATTTAAACAATCTTACATCTTTAATAATAACAAAGTTACCAATGGTGAACACTTAATTTGGATTGCCCTGTATACATATTTCATATGCTGGCACTGCTTAATTCTCTGCTGATATTTCTCGATCAACGCTATTACCATTTTGATTGTATGGTGACAGGTGTGCATGCAAACGTCCGAGAAGTAGCGTTATTTTCT
>SMLS01063229.1:0-11957 GCA_004785975.1 Popillia japonica
TCGGACACTTCCAAAGTTAAAGAAAAACGCAGTGTTATTTTATTTTTCAGGAGTAATACAAAAACAATAATGTTTCATAAAAATCTTAAATTGAAGCTTGTTATAATCTAAAAATAATTGTTTGGCATGACTTAACAAATTCTAACATTAATAAATGTACTAACATAAAGATATTCCAAGGAGAAGAATAAAACAACAAAAATTCGTAAGTCGATGAAAAAAAATTATAATTCGGTCCAGGAACTTTCCAATGGAACTAAATGTAGGTATATGTGCCCCTTTTAATTGTAGGTTCAGGTAAAACTTCTTGGATTTGCTGTTTTCGTATTACAGTCATATCCTCTACATTAGGAATTACATAACAGTGATACAGGTCACTATATCGCATACACGATACTTCATACTTTTCGTCGTCCTTAAAATCCAACACTTTTACCATGAAATTTTCATCTTTTCTTTTTTAGTGTTTTTATTGTAAACAAAGGTACACAACAAAAAACTATTTCATAGGACGACTTCACTTGATTCCTCAACGTTTTCCTTATCAGACACAAACAGTAGCTCTTGACTTTGAAGATCATCAACATTCATAGGTTCCTCGGCCTCATCAGCGAGAGCTTTTGTTGTAATTGGTCGACCTGCAGGGGACATTATTTTTTTTATTTCGTCGTGTTCTTACTCGTTGAGCTTCTGGTGTTACTCGTAGGGTCTCTTCAAATGTAGTAGACCACACTTCTTTATTATCTGCTGTCTTTAAATCTGGCATTCGTTTCAAGGACTTGGTTTCTATCTAAAGGTATGATGCCACATGCCCTAAACCCAGAGATTTTCACTTTTGAATTTTTTAAGCTGTTCAATGTGTGCAATAATTTTTATTACCATTTTATTTTAATTGACCTCAATTTGGAAAAAATATCTCGGATTAAAAATCCAATTAGTTTGATCAAAAGGAAGAAATTTTTGTGGCAATGCCCAACAGCTTCATTCTAGGTTAAATAAGAAGCTACGCAAAAGCTAGATACCTGACTATCCAGTCGATCTCTATAAAGATTTATAACTCAATATTAGGTCTATTTCCATTTCCCAACGTATTTAAAACATCACATCATCCTACAATCAACAAATTCCCTAATGTGTTTAATATCACCAAAGTAATAGGAAATAAACTACTATTTTGCTAACATAGCGATACTTACCTTAAATTACAGCTTCGCGTGGCATATAATGCCTACATTCGTAAGTCAAATACGAAAGCGAATGCGCCTATAAAATTACACTCGTCTCGAAATATAAAACCTCTCATCGTACATAATGTTTCGTTTTTTTATTAGTTCCATTACAGAGAAGATTGCCTTCTCTATAAAAGCCCATTACTTGACTAGCTGTTACAATAAATTTCGCCTTAACTACTAGAATGTGTACCACAGTATCATAAATTGTATTACAATCTTCTGATATTACATGTAGCATTCACATTGTTAGCCGGGTGCAGGGCGGAAACGTAGAAACGTTGGATATCAAAATTTTATACTATGACTTCTACTATTATCGTAAAACTTAAGAATTGTTTCAAGTTGGTTTGTTTTTGTTGGCAGGTTTTTTAAAAACTGGATTTTTAATGGACGCCAAAGCTAATTTTGGATTGATTGACCAAATTGCTGCATTAATCTGGATTCGGGACAACATCAAGGAGTTTGGAGGTGATCCAGATCGTGTTACGATGTTCGGCCATGGTACTGGTGCTGCTTGTATTAGTTTATTGACATTGTCACCTATGGTCCTTACGGGAAATGCAGGTAAGGTTTTCCATGACTACGTTCTATCACACTTGCTTCCAGAAATAAAATAATTTTTGCAAAGAAATATGTGGATTTATTAAGAGGCATGTACGCTATGGACAGGAAGAGATTTTGCATGCATTCCTCAAAGATGCAATCAATCTTTAAGAAGATTAAACAATTGTATTCAAGAACAAGACCTTGAACTGGTCTTGTAAATTCTTCTTGCACTTTTTCAATGTTTGCTGGTGTAATTGGGGCGTGTTGGGTAAAATGACAAATGGGAGGAAACTTATCGAAGCCAGATTGACCAAAAAGTAAACACAGTGGAACAATATTTTCTGGTGGCTCCAGTAATAAATTTCAAGTAAAGCGATGAAGTGCAGGACGAACTAATTGAAGCTGATCCTGAAAACCACCCTACGAAAAATGAGGACCATGCTGACTGGACTGATATTCTATGGTCCCTCTCCCCCCAATTTTACGTTCTATATCAAGCAAAATTGATCTCAAAACAGACCTTACAATTAGTAGTAGACTGCTTACTCAAATTCCCAAACAATTTGTTTTTTATTTTAGGCACAGTTAGTTAGTTTTGGCACTGAACTAGATAATCATTGTTTTTCGTTTTGTTATTACGAGATAGAATAGGAAACGATTCTCTAATGAAAAAATTCTGGAACAATAAAGTAATGTTGCAACAAAGCCTTGGAAACATTTTACACACATACACACACAGCAAGACTTAAGCTGTTTTGCTTGCCAAAAAACTTCCTACATTCTGTATTTCAAATAAAAATGAGTACACAAGATCTTCTTTACTGTTTTATGGTCTCCTATAGTGTAGTATCATGGATTGGATATTATTTTGAATGATAGTTTGAACAGAAAGTTTGACGTATTCAAATACCTGGTATATACCATTTTTTGCAAAGCTAGGCTTCATTTATACACTTTGATACATTATACATACATTGATTGATTATACATTTTGATTGCGTCATAGTGGTGTAAATATATACAATCAAAAAACAAAAGTAAACAATATAGAAAAGTAAATAAATCGAAGAAAAGAAATAACAAACTTGAAATTTCGTCAGTAATGTAAGTAGCTTCTTCAGGAGAGAAATGTGCAATCTATGATGAGGTAACAATGCGGAAGTCGTCGTAATATGGACAGCGATCGTGAAAGCCTTCGATTATTGTTTGTGAGGCTGCCATTGTAGTTTTTGTTGTGTAATTTCAATGGTGGATGGACTTCTTACAATATTATTTAACACACTAACTGATGTAGTGTTAGCAATCATCACCAGTTGGATTCAAAGGCCAGACCTCAGTTTTCTGAATCATCATAATTAAGTTTTCTTCTTCCTTTGTCTTTTCTTCGCAGAGTTCCATTTTTTTTTTATTTTGAAGACTTCCCCTGCCTTAATGTAATTACTAAAGGTTTCTTTTATAAATATTTCTCTTAGTTATTCTTGCTAAGCTTTATTAAGTAGTCTTTAATTTAACAATTGCTACCAATTAATTCTTGTATTGTATCCACAAAATACTAGTAGATTATTACTGGAGCTGCTGTTGATCAATCATCTTAAAACGTTTGCGATTATCTCTAAGTCGGTATCTTTCTTCTTCTATAAGATCAGTAGTACTCTGGGCCTACTTGCATTGATTATTTATCTGTGTCATTCCCATTTCATTTAGATTCCTTCCCTCCTACTAGAAGTTGGAGGAAAGGCAAAATTATAATAGATAATATATTTTCACAAATAATTTCTGTAAATTTGAAGAACAAAACCTGTCTTGAGCATAATAGGCCCTACGTAGTTCCATTCTGCAGAGGTATTCAGAATAATTTCAATACAATGTAGCAATGGATTCCTATAATATTGCTCCAGAATTATTTCCACCTCCTCAACCTAAAACAGCTGTCCTCCAATGACTGGGATGGCCTGTTTGTTTGCAAAACGGAAACTATTGCGGTTGGCCTTAGTACTAAACGTACTAATGTTTTTTTTTAGTCAGGTAATTGTTTTTTTGATAAAAAGAAGAAGTCCTTTCAAGAACTGGAATCCTAGACACCAGTAATCTTTTACTTCGCCCAGTAGACGTCTAGCCACTGCTGCTTAATTTAAAAGTAATTCTATAAAAAAATGGCTGGAAATTTGTTGCTCTCTGAGGTTTAAAGTCACTTCCTTCAACTGACTAGGTTTGTGCTTCCTAAGGCTTGCTATCTATTATGGGTAACCTGATCTACGCTTCTAGTACTTTTAAGAGCTAATACTTCTTTGGGCACATCATGTTCTCTCAACTGTCTTTCGAATTCGCCGTCTTTACTGGTTCCTGCTAAGTAGTTTCTTGCTTAAATCAGAGTTACAATTCAGAAACATCTGATACTCTCAGCTTAGGCGACATTCTGGTCCTGTATTGCTTTTTTACCCAGATATCTTTTTTGCGCCCTCAAGGGATTTCCGTTGCGGTAATGCTCTCCTCCTTTGTGTTGATCACCAAATTTCTTACATTTAAGTATATAGTAGTAGGCTCTGAAGGGCAGGATGAGATCCCTGTGAAGTTTTTGAAATTTTCCTAATTTGGTGCTTAGTATAACCACACACAAATGGGGCATCAATGTTTGGGCCGACGTAGTACATGATTGTGTGGTTGGGCCCTAACTTTGTGAATCAGCAGATGTGGCTTCAGCTTGATGGTGCACCAACTCACTTCAGCGCAAATGTCAGGGAGCATATATCAGAACAATTTCCAGACAGGTGGATTGGCAGACATGATTTGTTATTAAGACCAATTGGTCTCCGTTTGTTTTATTCAATTTTCCTATTCTAGGTCCCACCACAAACAGCAATATTATTTACTAGCGTGTAGTAACTCGATTTTTAGTTACCAAACGTCAGAATTCACAATCGCCTACTTCATTGAAACCATAACAACAAATCAAACACGTGTAGTAATTACGCATTTTCTTATTTGTGACACATCAATTGCAATTTAAAAAAATAGTCGAAGGTAAAATATTGGTATCATTTTAAAGGTAAATAAATACCCTTTCGATACATACTACTAGATAGAGAACGAAAATAGCATAAAATAGAATTGAAGATATTGATATTCAAATTTTTGGACACCTTGTATAATACACACACACAACATTCGACGCTTATAAGATAAAATGATGCCAGTTTAGACTTTTTGCAAAATTTCATTAAAAATAAATGAAAAATGATAGCTACAATCAAAGGCCGGAGTCTTAAATGGGCACCCTGTATAATCATGTACCAGATGCTTTTAGAATTTGATCTTATCACTTATGTAAAAAAGAATTGAAACAACATCTAGTCTATAGTGTACTCTACAATGCTAGTGACTTTTATTATTATTATTATTATTATTATTATTATTATTATTATTATTATTATTTATGAGTTTGTGTTTTTTTATGTGTGTATACTCTGTGGCGTATTTACATATGATTTTTTTTCAAACCTTCTATTGTATTTATTGTACGTATTTTATACTTACTTGTTGTATTATAAAATGAATTTATTATATTATTACTATTATAAATTATATTTAATGTACTTTCAGAATTATTTAAGAGAGCAATCCTCATGGGCGGTACGGCATTGTCCGATTGGGCTCTAGCTAGTAAATCCAGAGACGTCACATACGGAATGGTTCATTCACTGAACTGTTCCAGCGAAGACGAGGAACTAACAGCGTGTCTGCGGAAGAAAAGGCTGCGCGAAATTAAGGGAGTCGTAGGTGCAGCCTCGCAGCCATATATCACGCGGTTCGGACCCGTCGTGGACAGTTTCGTAATTCCTAACGAACCCGAGAAACTCATGACGAATTACACAGATTTATTTCACAGGTAAGTCTATCTATCTAACAGGTGTATTTATTTATTCAGAATGGCGTGGCATTAATCTATGCACGAATAATATAGAATCTAGATTAGATCCTGAATTTCTACAC
Source organism: Popillia japonica (assembly GCA_004785975.1). Taxonomy (NCBI): domain Eukaryota; kingdom Metazoa; phylum Arthropoda; class Insecta; order Coleoptera; family Scarabaeidae; genus Popillia; species Popillia japonica. The sequence goes on from SMLS01063229.1 coordinate 5,769, forward strand.
TTGTTATCTCTATTTTGCAGATACGAATTGATGTATGGTCTGACTGAAATAGAGAGTATAAATTTGCTGAAACCTGTTTACCTCTTCCACGGAATGTTGAACGAGGAACTAAACAAGGAGTTGATGGACTACATGAACGCTTTCTGTGAATTTAAAGCGGAGAAGTGTAAAACAGATGCTTACAATAAATATTGGTATAGCATAGAGGACTATGGAAGTTCTCTGAAGGAAGTATTAAAATCCAGAGATGTAATGCTCGATATCCTATCTGACGCCCGATCTGCGGCACCCATGTCGAAAATGGCGAGATATCACAGCATCTTAAATTCGCAATCCTACTTCTATATCTTCGGTCACGTTACGGCATCCAGAAACGCTATTGTAAGTTATTTATGGTTAGAAGTAATATTTATTCGTTTGAATCTTTGCACAACAAAATATAGGGAAGAAATAATTTTTTTCTGCAAAAATTAAATAAGATTCACTCGTTGTTTACGTGTATTTGGATATATCTCAATTACGACTTCAATTTTGCATATTTTATTGGCAGGAATATCAACAAACACCACCGCAAGTATAAAAGCACGTCAACAATGAAAGGAAATCTTCCTAGTTTTCAAGCAATACTTGCTTTGTTATACATGAATGCTCTCCTTGTATGACTTCTCTTTCCCTTCCATTATTACAGATTTATCAATCGATCTAATTGTGGAATTGCGGTTTATCTGCCTTTTGACTAGCTATTACTATATACAGGGTGTTACATAAAGGTGTATATAGGGTGTAAATTTTTGCAACTTATTGTATATGGCATATGACGTATGGAGTTGTGTGTGGGAGAGGGAGGGGGAGGCTGGTTGGTGGGACAAGCGTTTGTCTGCCTGACGCAAATATGGAAACTAGAACCTGGAGGAGAAGAAAGTTAATTCTTGGTAAATAGATGACGAGGGGTTTAACTGATAGGAAGCAGGTGGGATGCTAACCGAAAAACACTAAGACCATCAGCTAAAACCACGTGTTTCTCGACAGCAAAATATGGCTGCCCAGTTTGGGGTAGATCCAAACATGCACACACAATGATTTCTAACGAATAATCAGTGACTGCATGAGCGCTACACCACAACCACAACTATGCCAAGCAGCAGGTTTTGCAGCCTTGAACAATGGAAGAGTCTGTGTCCAGTGTATGGAAAGTTTCAAACAAAAGCCTGATGATAGACATCCTCTAAACCAACATCAGGACCATCAAGCACTTAGCCAACTCAAGTCCAGGAGAAATTTTATGAGATCTGCGATCTAGCAATATATTTCCTACATCAGGAAGCCTCGCTAGGACTGAAACTGGATTGAAAATCCTAACCTATAACCCATATGCTAAAACATATGTGTATGGGCGTTGCTTCCGTCAAATCCAAATTGGTGAAGTGCGAATGCGAAGAAGTGCAGAATGTGGGGCATTTGACAATATGTGAGCTGTGTCCCTTAAATGGACACTCGATGATTTGTGGTTCGCTAACACTGAAGTTTTTGAGCCAAGAAAATGTAATGGTAGGACACGAAAAAGTCAATCTAGTAACGGGTGGAATACCTGAAGAGTTTAGTTTATCTTCTGCACTGAAGTGATCAAGCTCCAGTACCACGAATGTGCTGAAAGTGGTTTAGGAGAGGTTGACATAATGAGGCAAGTAAGTAGACAAGTTTAGGCGGAAGGAGGTGTTCTAGCCAAAGCAAATAGTTGGTTTAACAGAGAAGGTTATCAATAGAGGTTATCAATTAGAGGTAGAGTGTGTAGTTGTTCGAAAAGAAAAGCTGTAGTAACTCCAAATAGGAGTCTTTAGAATTTATCAAGTATTTGGTCGTTAAACATAGTACAGAGTGGTACATTTGACCACAATACGGTGGTACAAAATATCTGTACCGAAATAACGAAACTTAAAAAAAGACACTTTTACGATTTAGTAACCTTTGGTCGGAAAATAAGGCAAAAGCATGTTCGTTGTGGAGAAATCTCTGTGGTGTCGCCAATGATAATTAAAAATTAGATGGTCTCACGACGAAGATGAGTAACTTTCATAAACAGTAATGCCAACTTCAAGGCTTCTAATATCATACAAATAAATCTTCAATCTTCAACCTTCATGATTGAGTCATAAATTGAGTTGGGGCTTATATTGATATGAACCTTTTTGGTGAGTTTGTGTTAGAGGGCACATCTCTACAATAGTGCCCGTTCCCTCACTTTATGCACACGCATCTACACAATTTACAAACCACACAACACATTTTCCATCGTATGTGTATAATATAACTCCTAAAAAAAAAAAAAAATCGCAAAAAATTAAAATTATTAACTATATTTTGCAAAAACATATGCTCTGTATACGTATACTATTCTGTAACATCTTGTATATAATACATATATATCTGCTAGTCAAAGCGTATGTACCTACATAAACCGCACAATTGATTACACCGAATAATCTAACTGCATACGTATGAGTTTCTACTGCTGCTAGAACGATACGGAGACAGTCAAAACTGCCAAAGCTAGCTACTCTACTGTTTTGAACATATATTTGAGATATTTCCGTCAATATGTTTAATTTTCAAAGAAAATCCTCATTAGAGTAGGCCTTTTGTTAAGTAATTACGTCATCAGGGGTTGGTACAACTGCGATGCTTCTGAAAACTTGAAATTTTGACAGCTGTCAAACATAAAATATAACATTCAAACTGCAGAAATTAAATTATTGGGTATTACACCTTTACGTGACATAGCCAAACTGTCAAAATTATGTGTTTGTTCGTGATTACATGCACCACCACCAATTCCCCATTTAGGGAACCACAAGGAAAGTTTAAAAAAAAATGCGTTAGCACTAATTTGTTGAAATGAAGCTAAGTATATTCAAGGCTATTGTTAGAGGAATGATTTCAGTAATCCTGCTCTCCTACATCTTCCCTTCTTTGTCACTATGATGAGATGCATTATCGCTTTACTTCTCTTATTTGGGACCTCTGCAACGTCTCCGTATTTCCTTTTCGATGGTCTACCATCGGTATGCTAAAGAGAATGTGACTAATTTCAATAAGTTCCTACCGAGCCACTGGTACTGGACCAGGAGTTGTGATTTGTGGTTGGTTCCGCATCACAGTACGGCGCTGTTTCGTAAGTCTCCCGAATTCGTATGTGTGGCGATTCACAACCAGCTCCCTGAGAGAATACGAAAGATTAGTGCTCTTAAAGCATTCAAGGTGCAACTTAGAGAGTATCTGATTGAGAACAGCTTCTACAGCTTCAATGAATTTTTGTCTATATAATTGTGTGTTATTTTGTTTTTACTTTTGTTTGTCTATTCATTGTGTGTTTCATACTTTATTATTGTTACTGCCATTATATATTATTGTTGTTCCAATTTTTTGACGCCTTTTATCCAATTGAATATTGGCAATGAATAAAGAACCTATTCTATTCTATCTGCTTTGAATTGCTGCCAACTTATTTGGATCTTGAAATCAGATAAATTTGCTGGATAATTCTATGGTATTTTTGCAAAATCTTTGCCATGTAAAAAGAAATTTATGATTTCAGTTGTCAAATGTTATCACCACCACATTTATGACTCGTGTCTCATATAGTACGTCTTTCGTGGTACACGCTGGGTAGAAACCAGCTTCCTACCAAAAGTAGCAATTTCCTTCAGTTTAGGCCGCAAAAAGTTGCTTGTAGGTGACGTGTAGGGCTGATTGTTGATGGATAAGGAAGACCATTGATTGATGACAATTGATTTGGAAGGCATATTCGACAATTTTCTTTAGTTACACGTCCAGTAATTGAAAAATGAACTCGTCACTAAAAAGGATTTTCTTTGGCGAGATTTGGATCCCATTCCAATTGACCAAAAACCCAATCAACGATCACAGTTGATGGGTTTGTTGGATACTATGCAGGTGCAGATTTCAATTTTGACACCAGTCGGTTGTTTCCAATTTAGCCACCAATATCAAATAATTACTTATCTATGACAGGTGCAACGAGGTTGTAAATCAAAACTATTTATTTTGTACTGCAGAGTATAAAAAAATAATAGCTGAGTAAGCCAGTGGAATTTAGAATATCACTCAATGCAATTTATACGAAATAAATATTTAATAATCACCACACTCTACATATAGGAAGGCCGCTAACTGTGTGTTTCTATCTGTAAAAATCTAGACAGCGCTAGCGTTGAAACTGACATTAATCCTGCTGTTACAATTTTCCTGATAAATAATGAATTATTTATAATATTTAATTTTAACACCAATAGTAGTTACAATTACGTATGTATATAATGTAGAGCAATTCCAGTAGAAAAGTGCTACAGCAATATTCGGGGGACATATTAAGTGCTTCATTGTTTGTCGGTCGACTCAGAGATCAGAGAACGGAGCCTTTATTACGAGATTATCGATTTAATCTATCCACATAATGGTTAATACAGTAAACAGTTGAAGTGTTGCATGCTAGCAGTGCACTGGTGTATTTAACAAAATTAATTATTGAATACGGTGTCTATCAAATTCCGTTTACATTATACTGCAGCGTATTATGTGTATACAAATATTGAAATTAGTCTTCGCCGAAAGCAATGTGTTTGCATAACTTGTGCTTTAGATTACAACGTTATTTACTGGAATTACACATTCAACATGAAAACGGATAATATAATTACAGTTTGTTTCTAGATTAAACGTCTAAACTTGAATAAATTGCTACAACCCAAAAAGTGTTCGTTATAACGAAAATATGAAGAAGGGAATTGGTTCTGTATGAGTTAGGCTGGATAATATGTGGAAGATATCATAAGAGGAATACCCCTTTAGTGTGACATGGTCGCCGCATAGAGGGCGCTACTAATAAAACATTAGTATTTACGCAATATCTTTCTATTAAGTATCCGCCATTTTTAATTTCAACCAGATATATTGGTTTACTATAATAATAGCTACTTATATACAAAAACAAAGTACTTCAACAAAATCTATGGCTGCTGTCAAAGCATTTAGCGTTGTATGAGCCGATTTTTTTCGTCTTTACAAGATGGCGCTATGGAAATTTCTTTTTTGCTAGACTAATACTAAGATAAGTAAATAAGAAACCGACGTAGTTAGATGATGAACTAATGCAGTAAAGTGGCGCAATAAATTAAAGGGTTTCTAGCCTCACACAACTGGACATGCAATCAATAGCATTATTGTATGAATCTGTCGACAAAACTGGCTGTGCTTCTTTATAAAGTGATGAGGACCAGGTTAAGATAGCGAAGACTTGCAGGGTGCTCCATAGTAAAATCAATTGTATTCAATGGAGAAGGGTTGACATGCTTGGTTAGTTTAATTTATTTGAACTGGTTATGGATGTGAATGGAACTAGGTTATGTATTGTTCACACATGATAGCCTGAGCTAATTGTTCTAAAGAGCAAGCGACAATGTAGACCTTTCAACATAAAAAGGGTTTCCTCGGAGAATGACCACTGTCAAACTGACTTCTATCTTGTGGTTGCTGTTGTACTCGTCCATGTAGATGGATTCAAATGAATCTACATACAGGTCTGGACATCTTATAGAGAAGGCCAAATTATCAAAAACAGACTCAATGTCGCTTATTATTGAGAAAATATCATATGCATACTAGAAATCTAGATATAATTGTCAAAGCTAGTTTTCTTTCTCATAGCATCCATAAAATACAACCAGTAGATAAGACTTTGGCATTTGAATTGAAAGTATATTACTCTGAGGAGACAAAAATTTCCATATCAGCCACATACTTGACACAATACTAGTTATTTGGAAGAAGATCTTGTTCGAGAAAGAACTCCTAGGGCTTGTGGTGTATAAAGGGGGATGCTTCACAAAAAAAAGAATTTTTTGTAGACACATAAGGGCCAACGTAGATTTCGGGGATATATATATAACGAAAATGCCTACTAGACTTAAATTGGTGAGAGAAAAAGTAAGGTACCTAATATATCAATAAAAAAGAAGAAAATAGAACGGTCAATTCAACTTTTCCAAGAAAAAATTCTCGAAATCGAGAAACTAAATATGAAGCTGGGCCAATCCAATGAAGGCGGCGACAAAATCTATGACAGGGGCATACTATTTCTTCTAGTTCCAGCACATACAGAAGTGTTGGAAAAAA
>SMLS01063231.1:0-10715 GCA_004785975.1 Popillia japonica
CTTAAATACATTTCGATGAATATAGGTTTACTAATAATGGAATTGCGAGGAGAAGAAACCAACATTTAAAGAAAATATTAACATTTTGTAAAGTCTGGAGTTTACAATATTTAATATAAGGGTTGTGATCAGGTTTATACCAGACAAACTAAAAGATTAATTGAAACTAGATATACAGAGCATGTGGCTCATTATCGGTTTGGATGAGTTAAATCTTCGGCAGTAGCGTAAAAACGAACACCATATCGCTAATTAATAAAAACAGTTAATTAATTCCTTAAAATCTGTAATAAGTTAATATTTCATGTCTGTGTTACCAATAAATATATTCTTGACCTTGGCACCCCATCTCACTGTATCAGTTTTACATACATCAACTTGACTACTAGAACTATTCTACCTTTGTCATATAGGCAGGCCTCAACAGTTTCTGGTAATTAATACAACGGTTCTCTGTAGTGATTCGATTAAAAGCTCTATACTTGTAAGAAAACTTTGAACATTATTATACGGTGATTGCTATGTGAAAATTGCATAACGTTGTTTTGTTTTATGATTATATCTAAAGATAGTATCTATCTGGTATTAAATGTTTTGCCATATTAATAAAACACTTGTACCGGATGGCCGGTTAAAAATGCTAAGTGCTGTATCTCGAAAACTATTCGTCCAAGGAAGAAAATATATTACCAAAACGGTCAAAAGAAGACCGTAGAAAATATTGTCAGATTCCAAGAGGAGTCGCCAGGGGGCGTCATCGCGTAAACGTTAAAGTGATTTTTCACTGAAATCCACCCAGTAAGTGTTAGCAAAAAATGTGTGCCTTTTAAAGCTAAGTTTTACTAGAGTAATTTTTATTTAACACTTTTTGACGTATCTATTAAAATAACGTGGTGGAGGTTAATTCGATGTTTTTTAAATAAGTAGCTGTAACTCCAAACCGACTGGACGGATTTTAACTAACTTGGTCTCTTTCGAAAAAGCATTTATTGTTCCATCAAGCGCATCTTATCTATGATATGTCTAATTCTTACTTAGTTATGCCGCTAGAGCACGCTTTTTGATATAATAACAGAAAATTGCAAACTTATTAGAAAAATTAAACGCAACAATATGACTTTTTTCATAAAAATGTAGTGAAATGATACCTAAACAGGTTAGTGAAAACACTATCTCGATATCTTATTAGTAGCTTGAAATATCGAAGAATGAAAATTTAGTTGTCATACATAAAAAAGGTTATTGCACCGGTATGTATTATTGTTTATGATTGTTTCTTCATGATTCAATGATAAAATTTCATAATTTAAGGGCGCGTTAACAGTTCTGTGGCGGGAATTCAAAATACGCAATTTTCGTTTTCTAATACATTTCATGGAAACTTAAAATAAATGAAAAATAAAAGTTAATGTATTCATTAAGGATCGCTGTGTACAAGTTGATTGAAAACTGACGTAGAAAAAGCGGATAATAACAAAAGTATAAAAAATATTTTTGTCATTATTCAACTGTGTAACGATTTTTATCAACGACATGGTTAATTATAATAGACATAGTTATTTCAAGTCAAAAAATTGCATAAAATGTGAAAACTAAACAAATCTATTAGAAAATACGGTTTTGCGGATAAAGTAGAGAACTATACAGTATACGCTCTAATCAGCCCTAATCTGTAGTCTAACACCTTAAGCGTAAGAGGGCAGCACTGTAGTTGAATTTAATCATATTGAATTTAGTGTTAGGAGTTAGGACGTGGACATTATTGTGATATACTGGATATACTCATCATCTATTATTTGAAAGTATCTGACAATTGGTAACTACAAGATACTTACTTATTAAATATTAACTCTCTGGCAGTTAATAAGAACGTCCAATTAAAATAAAAATACAGATTTACATTGAAACAACCAAAAATGCCAAAATTTAATATACTTTATTAACACAACCACATATAAATGCAGTACATGTATGTACGTACACTATAAATAAATATATATTATCGGTATTTTACCTCTCAGATTTTGCATCAGTTTCGTTCCAAATATTTTTATTAATATTACAAGTTTCACTAAAAGACAAAAAATTGTATTCTGTTGTTTGTTGACAGAAAACATATGTACATACATACCTATACTAGAAGTTATTCTGATTATTATTGTCATCACTGGCATGCGCACACACACTATCACTATTACATCTGAAAAATATATTTATTATACATTATATGTAATATTTTTTTTGTAATATAGATGGTCGATTTGAGAAATAGGATAAATAAAGCCGTGAAGAGGTAAGGGGTATGAAAATTCGGTAAGAAGTGGGGACGCGTATGAGTCTATGAACGGTGTACTCTACAATATTGGTGGGGACGTAGCTCCCTTCACCTCCTCATCGCTTTAAATATCCTATGACTCAAAACGACCGGTATACAGGTAATATGTTCCAATATAAATAATAATTATAATATTATTATAATAATTATAGTTAATGGAATAAATTTGACTTTTGTTCGAATTGCAAGTGTTATCATTGACCTAACAAGTGGAAAAACTATCTAGGTAATAAGATAAGTTAAAAGGTCATAAAAATACATATATAATAAACAGATAGGTATATCGGTTCACGATTCGAAGACATACACATCACGAACGGAATTTTCGGAATCTCCAATACAGAAATAACAAAATACCTATAAAAGTAAAATATTAACCTAACTGCGAATGCGATTTTATCTTGGTAGAGGTGTGCAGCGCTGCCATATAACCGTCTGTCATTTATCGTATGGTAGGATTCCCCATTTATGGTAACTAACCTAAAGTGTAAACAAGTCGATTTTGCTACATTGTTGTGATGTCATTCATGACGTACACGTCTTCGAATCGTGTAGAAAACGGAAAAATAATAATAATTCCCATAGTTCCTATAGCTTCATTGGAAATTTTGGTCGTAGATTTACCTTCTCTTTCTCCATATTTCTCTGTTTTTGCGACTTCTAGTTCCAGTAGTACTTTCTATGTCTATATACCCCTCTCTCTTTCTGCCCATACTGGTAAAAGAAAAGTGAGGCAAATTTGAAGTAGTCATGTTGAATTATTACAGAACATAGAACCTAAAATAAGTAACATTCATTTCTAAAGAAGGAAACTTATTACATACATGTTATAGTATACATACACACCCATGTAAGCATGCTGTCACTTACTTATGTAGCTACTAACCCGGAAGTTGCGTCCAAAAAATGCACACACTGGGACAGAAAAGTCCGCACAAATGCTACGAAACCAATCTGTAATAGAACGAATATGAAATAATTATCCTATAATTTGTGACTGTACTATTCATTGTTCATATGCAATTCGTTGTATTAACCCATAACCTGAAGAACCCTGAAGTGACGTTAAAAAATGCACACACTACGTGCTACAGCAGAGGTGTGCACAGATGCTACGAATGCAATCTGTATCAACAAACTTAAATTAGCCTCTTATAAGATACGCTAAACGAAATAAAGTAAATGTAAATTAAATTTGTACTCGAAAATGTGCGTAAATAATTTTCTAATCAGGTCCTGCTAGTGAAAATTACAACATACAACAAAGCACAAATCGTAATACCGCCCGGTAAAGTGACCAAATCGACCAAATCTATGAACATGACCGAACGAATCCCGATCTCCGAAGTTGTGTCGAAGTGGTTCGAAGAAATACCGAGATTATGCTTTGAAGGTCGCAATAGACACAATTGCTTTTTACAGCAGCACCAGAGTAGCACAATTATTTCATTTTATGCAAACTAATTTTCTCAACAAATAGTATAAGCAACGCCATCTCTTGCCTAATATAGTTTCACGGGAAGTATGATTATTCATTAGTTCGAGTTATTGATACTGAGGGCTGTTAACGCGGCCTTAATAACCTTAACTAAGTATTTTTAGTAGTAAAGTAAAAAAACTCTCAGGAGCACAATAAGAAAAAGCGACCAATTTTGAAATAAAACTAATGCGTTCTTTAATGTTCGAAATGTCTTGCATCACACCCAGTGCAATGCTAGAGGCGCTCATGCGTCGACATTACAGCGACTTCAATTCCTGTTTTCAACAGACTACGAATGACCTTTTGCGCGAGGTCCAACATCAAAGTCATTAGTCTCCCCATGTGGTGTGGTATCCTGGGGGAAACTATTATAAGTCCCTTTTTTTTTATCAATCACTAAATGATACCGTGTATCTTAATTTTCTGGTAAACCAATTGATTATTTTATTAAGCCTTTGCCCTTGCAATTACGGCAAAATATGTTTTTGCAATTAGACGGTTGCCCAGCACATTTCTGAAAAAATGTGTGAGAACATTTAGATCTAAGATATCACCACAGGTGGATTGGGCAAGTAAGTATTTCCTTGGCCACCGCGATCGCCAGAACTCATCTGTTCTACTATTCTGATTTCTATCTATAGGGTCGATTGAAAGATATTGTTTAACAAATTCCACCAACAGTCAGAGACGACATCAAAACACGTATACAAGAGACTATTCGTAGCCTGCCAAGAGCAGAAATTGAAGCTGCTGTAATGTCTATGCATGTGCGGCTCCAACAATACAGTGAGTGTGATGCAAGATAGTTCAAACATTGAAGGACGCATTAGTTTTATTCTGCTTTTTTTGAATTTTTTAAACTAAAAATAGTTTCATTATTTAAATTTAATTAAATTATGAAATTTATATTTAACGTTTGCAAGTATGGCAAAGAATGTGTTATAGTTAGTTACAGTTAGTTATAGCAATGGTTATAGTGAATAGATACTGCAGACTGCTCACAGTATATCGCGACAGTCACCCAGTAACTTCACGAGTTCGTGCAATATCGGAAATCGGGTGACCATAGAAGCCTGCCGGAACCGGTATACCAGAACACATACATACATATCTCAGTGATTGTTTACAAATTCCAATTAAGGAGAATGCACTGTCTTCTCGATAAAGCTCGTTTTATTTAGTTATCTTGACGAGCCATCTTTGGTCTCGTTATAAAATGTGTATTTGAGACGTAGGCAAATTATTTAATAGTTTTCAGCGAAAATGATTTTAACGTTTCATTTATCACTGCAGTAAAAATTTTATTTATTGCAGACTATACCCTAGTTAAATATCTCCACTTCTAATAACGATGCAATTGCCATTACAAACACATAAAAAGGGCCGGAAATTTGGCAAATATAAAATACGGCCAATTAATCCATTTAATGATGCGTATGTATACTGGTGTAACGTGCAGAATAATTGATTATTTCTTTCAAGACGTAGATGCCAACCACGAGGGTCTAACCTTTAACATTATAGAAATTAGAGCAATTACGTCGTAAACCAACCTTTTCAACAGTCACTTTAATAACCTAAATTTTTTGCAACAGCCTGGACGATTATATACTATATAATAAACACGTTTCCGGAATAAAAACGCGGAGCTATTATCCTAAGCTATATTCATACGAAAATACGAGGATTAAAGTTCACCATGACGCGTTAGAGACAAGAATAATTTCAGAACGAGTACAATTTAGTTGATATTTATGTCATATATGTATGTTTAAGCAAAATGAAGATATCATTGCTTATTTTGATACATTATATACTCTGTTCATAACAGTGTAGATATTCCATTTGTATAATTATTAAAAATTGGTGCACACATTATTGACTAGGTACTTTCTATTGCTTTACACCTTCATCCTAAGTGTATGGGTCGGAACCACGGAGAGGTTTTAGTCGAGTACAAATTCTTTCGTTACCACTTAGAAATACCACATTACTCTGTTTGAATAAGGCAATTACAATTAAGTTAAGTTTTTAGGTGATGATTGACTGATAATTCTATCAGCTTCTCTAGAAAATTTCCAAAGATTAGTTATTACGTATTTACGGTTACACATCTTGCTTCTTCTCTGTTTCGCTGATATATGTATGTATATCGTGGAACTAGGACTACGAACTAAACAAAAACTCCACTAGCAAGATTGAACGACGATGAAAAAACATCTGGAAGGATTCAACTATGCCGAGAGACACTTTTAAGACCGATCATCCGTAAAATATATATTTTGTTAGACAATTACCAACAAACGCTTAAGTATATGGAGATTATAAGATTGTGTGGAGATGCTTGTGAAGCATGGCGCATAATCTGACAGTTATCTTTGGTACGTTTCGAGAGATAATCAACAGAAAAAACTATGTCTATCTAATCTCAACGTATTTCTTGTGGAACTAGTCCTTTCACAAACTCGTCTCCAACATTATCATCTCCCGCCACCAACATGAAAACTTCGAAAAGCAAATTATGGAATATAATAACTTAAAACCAAAGTATTAAGGGCTCCTTTGTTATATAGATACAGGCATAAGAAGCATTACACATTCACTCTAGAATCTCACCTGACTTTTTCTCGATGCATTAATGAAACATGATGAAACTAATCGCAAAAGCCACACAATCTCTTCCAAGCAAATTTCTAAGGATACCGAACGAAATCAGCGATAGGTGACACATTTTATCAACCATTCAACACCATCTATCATTTAACACGTACACAAGCATTAAGAAAAAGAAACATAAACATACCTTAAGTCGATAAGAAAGAAAATTTCGGAAAGCAAATCACAATACGATTTAATACAGTCTAGAATACAGAGCAATCAAACATCATATTCATCTTGAAGCAATACACAGTACATCAAAAATTAATGTGAAAATTGCTGGAACTTTATCCAACTAACTTTAACACTCACAATCAGTGACATTAAAAGTGTTCAGAAGAAGTAATTTGTTCAACTTGATTTTTTGCCATCAAAATGACTATATTTAAAGCATGCTATGATAAAAATGTCAAGTTTTTATCATTGGTAGTTTTTTTGGAAAAAAATCTTACTGCGAAGAGATTCATATTTATGAGAGCTGACTAATATATGTAGAAAAGTTTAATTATTGCGTGTCCGTCTACAAGTGTTAAGCGTAACAAAATGCCTAGAGTTTGAAAACGTCAAAATTATCACAGTGTTAGTGACTTTGACAGGGGTAGAGTTGTTGTCTATCGAGATGTTGGTTTGTACTATCGTTCACAAACTTTGGCGGAGTTAATCAATGGAGTTCAAGTCGCTTGGAACGGGATACCACAAGCAAATATCGACCATCTCATTTTGTCGATGCCTAGATGGGTACAGGAGTGTACTACTCAGCTACGGGGTCGCCACATCGTCGTGTTATAGTTTCATTTCTGATGTAAAACTATCACATTGCCAAAACATCAAGTTGGATAAATGATTCCTTCTGGGTGTAACACTTCTAATGTCAGTGAGTAGGTATATAGAAATACCTATTATTACAATGCAGAAAAGTGATCTTAAATGTTAGAATGTAGACTATTGCATTTAAGCTTAGTGCTACGAAAATCTTTCATTGGTCACTATTTTGTCGAAATTTCTGAAAAAATCGTAGTGACAAGTATGTAACTTCTTTATGGTTTAATAATTAGTAGTTATGATGTTTAAGTACTTATTTATAGATTGTGGTTTAAATAAATGTCTTTGAGTATAGAACGTCTTTTACCTGTAGACATACATAGGTGATTGCTGAAAGTGTCTTCCTATAATTGAGTAGATTAATAATGTTATCTTTATTACATATGTAAAGAATTTAGCCGAAACTAAAGTCCACGATTTGCATGAAAAAATAAAATCAATTCTTTGGAGTATCTTCAATACGATTATTACAAGCATCGTTACGGTTTTATCATTATCTTAACAAAAAAGACAAGTATATGTATATGTACATATGGAATACTACGTAAGATGGTAATAGCAGCAAAAATGTAGATTAGGTACTGTAATGGGATCTGTAATGGGATTCACTAATTCCTGACTCATTCGCTCAGCCTCGTAAATCTTGTATATATGCAGTAACACATAAAAGGGATTGGAGTAATATGTTTTACAAAACTATCGACATACATATACATATACTTTAAGGAAATACAAACCAAAGAAAAATAAAAGAGCAACAGTTAAGAAAATGAACCAAGCACACGGATAGAAACACTTTCTTAAATCAAGTAAAAATATTGTTTTGACATTATTTATTTATACTAAGTAGTGCAATTACTAGTTTTAAGTAAATATATTTAGCTCAAGTAAATTCACTTACAACCAACAAGAATATAATATTCTTAAAAATAGTTTTAAATTAAGTTAAGGTTTTACTTACACGGAGAGACACATATTCTTAACTCAAGTAAAAATATTGTCTTGGCATTATTGATTAAAACCAATATAAGAGACCATTGCAAATACAATATTAAATTTGGTGTCGATGAAAAAGCTATTTATGTTGAAGTTGATCATGTCAGCCCTATTTTGTTGTAGCTGTGCTATTGTACGGGATTTATTTCGCAAATCAAGTAGTTTTTCTACAGTTTTGCTCTTGGGTGGTTGCTGTTAGTGAATTTTTTAGTGATCATTAGTGGAGTAATATATAGAGAATGATTAACTAACATAAGCTCTATAACAAATTACGGAGACACTGCATATACAGAGTGGACCAATAGTGTGACAAACTGCATTTCTCTTTTAATTTTACAGAAAAAAGGTTCAACTAAAAGTTGTACTGCTTCAGAAGGTGCATATTCTAAAATAATCTACAACTATTTTTTTTTTTAATTATCCCATGGGCGGGTGATCCCGTACGGCCACTCGGCCAAAAAGACCTATTGTGCCCCCATATCGTTTAAGCCCTCCATCCCAGTTGCACCTGTGAGAAAAAGTGTGCGAACTGGTCGAGAGTCAGTTTCTCTAGTTTGGGTTCGTCCAATCTCGCGACCCCAAAGTAGCACCGCCTTTCCATACTCCATGCCGGGCAGTCGGAAAGGAGATGCACGGGAGTTTCGTCCACGTCCCCGCAGCTTCTGCACTGGGGGGAGTTTGCTAAGCCCATGCGAAACAGGTGCTTGTTCAGTGTGCAGTTCAGTGCATTCCAGAGAGTCCCCTCCAGTGGGACCGGTGTCTGGCGGCGAGCTGAGTTCTGACGAAAGCCTTGACACAACCATAGGAACTCCCACACGTCGGTTCCGGGCCTATGTGTAGTCGTTCACTGGCTGCTCTGGCTAACTCGTCGGCAATTTCGTTCCCCCTGATCTCGGAGTGGCCTGGCACCCATCTCAGCGTAACGCTGTGACGTTCGGCCAGTTGTTTCAGCTTCCTGTGGCAGTTCAGGACTACTTCGGAATCAAACTTGACAGCTTGTAGGGCCTTGAGGGCACCCTGGCTGTCCGATAGGATTTCCACCAATTCATTCCCATGCGAGGAGGTTAAGATTCCCTCCGCACACGTCCGAATGGCTATAATTTCGGCCTGGAAGACGGAAGGAGAGGACCCCAGGCTGATAGATTCACCATGCGGCTCCCCATCCCTCCAGATTCCAATGCCCGTGCCATTTGGCGTTTTGGAGGCATCTACAAACCAACGTTGAAGCTCTTGCTTGCGTTTGCGGATGTCGGTTATAGCAGTCTCCCTAGTGGGGATAACTACTTTGTAGTTTCTAGTGAAACTAAAGATGGGCGGGATCCTGTCCGGCCTAACGGACAGTGGCGCCGTGTTTTGTGTAGGTGAAGATGCCCGTATGGTCACCGGTTCTACCGGTGAGGCCCTTGCATCCACTACATTTTAACCTGTAGGCCCCCAGGGCAGCCTCTGACCACAACGCCAGGTGCAACGGAGGGAGGCCAAGTAGTTGGCTCCATGGCCGCCGTCGGCGTCGAAGACATGGCCCCCGTGATGCCCAGGCAAGCAATCCTCTGAACTTTATTCAGGGTACTTACCGCATACCCTAGGCTGGCTTTGTGCCACCAGACCAGTGAAGCGTAAGTTATCGAGGGTGTTATGATCTTCGTGTACAGCCAATACACTATTTGAGGTTTCAGCCCCCACGTTTTACCAAACATAGCTCTGCAGGCCCAGAAGGATCTCATTGCTTTGTTTGTCACATGTACCAGATGCGACTTGTACGTCAGCTTGGCGTCCAGAATCACACCCTGATATTTCGCCTCGCCGGATATTGGTATCTTGGAGGCGAAGATGGTCGGGCACCGGAGGTCGGACAAATTCCTTCTCCAAGTGAACGGGACCATTATTGTTTTCTTGGGGTTGACGCTGAGCTCTTCCCTTTGACATCACCTCTCGACAAGTCTGAGCGCGACTTGCATCCTTTCGGATACCACGCCCCCAAACCTACCGCAGACCATGATGGTGATATCGTCGGCATAGCCCTGTGCGTGGAAACCCGCCGCCCGAAGACCGTGCAGCAGATCATCCACCACAAGGCACCATAGCAAAGGAGACAGCACGCCGCCTTGTGGGCAGCCCGCCGCCACCGATGCCTTTACAGTGCAGAGATTCTGTGAAACTTGAACCGTCCTGTTTCTTAGCATTGAGCTGATCCACCGTGTGATTTGTGGGTCAACTCCACGCCTCCGCAGTGCTCTCTCCATCGACGAGAAGGACGCCCTGTCGAAGGCTCCCTCAATGTCCAGGAAAGTAGCCAACGGGCCAACTTGTTCCTGAAAGCGGTCTCCACTCGTCGTGTGAGCTCGTGGACTGCCTGCTCGCAGGATTTACCGCTTTGATTGTTAGATGGCGCTAAAATCATAGAGAAGTTTAGTGTATGTAACA
>SMLS01063232.1:0-17261 GCA_004785975.1 Popillia japonica
AATTTGTGCAGCTCATCGGGCTGACCGCAACACGAACACGACGACATAATACAAACATATTATATCATATAAATATCTAATGAATCAATTAGGAAAGGACTGAGGATACACGCTTCACGCCAACGGTGCCCTTCGCGGCAGCTTGAATCAGACAGCATACGTAAGAAAAGGCAACGGACAGGAACACGAACAGAGTACAAAGGATAAAAATTATTAAAGTACGAAGTTGGATACACATAAGTGTTTACGACTATATAAGCATTTGCTACTCATAAAAATAACAAGAACTATACACGCAAAAAGTATCCAATAAGAAACGGAGTTCATACCAAGATGAAGAACTTACCACTTCATAAACCGAAGGTAGAACCAATAACAGAAGATAAACTATAGGTACACTGATAGAAAGACAAGATTCTGCACTTCACAATGATATAACTTCCACCTTTTAATAATGAGAATAACTCAGGAAAAACCGTATATAACGTTAATAAGGAAAATGTATGTATATACTAGATGAAGGATAGCGATAAAGAGCATATAAAGTATTAGTGAACCATTTTTTTCTTGTATGTATTCCAAAGTATAAGGTAGAATGTAAAGATTGCATAGCAATGGCAGATACCTCAAAATCTTATAAAAATATAGTAAATATTCGTAATATATAGTTTATTCAAAATTATAAGAAATTAACTCTTAATATGTTTACAAGTATAATTCCACCGGCTGTGAAGATAATCCACTGTCCGCGAGGCTAATTCTTTTACTATTATTACATACATACGGTTCACCTACCTGCAGTATACGAATTGATTGGCCGTATTGACCACAAAGTAGAGCTCTCTAATTATTTGCAAAAAAATATTTTAAGACGTGGGAACACCAACATGAGCATACCTACATGAAGTTTAACTAATTTGTTTGTACAATAAAATTGTGCTGCATCCGAGAAAGTTTGGACTGGACCAATCTTTCTCTGCTCCAGCATTACAAATAATAATTTTGTTTCCTCGAAACAAGCACGCCCATCCGACATCGGCTGTCCATCCATCATCTGACCTTCGTGTACTACTAGACATAAAACTGTAATTTATGTTTATACGACCCTTTAGCCGCAAGAGGTGCACTAACAGTTTAAGAGTAAACACATTTTAAGTTAGTTTCTTATAATTTTGAATATACTATAAACCTTCATTTTATATTATTCTAATAAAATGTAACGCCTTACTGCTTAGTAGTTTTTTAACATTGATACAATAATAAATAGAAATTTTACGTTACACCGTTTGTTGTTATTCTATTCTATTTTGTCCATAATTGAACGATGAAAAAATAAAATAGTCTATAATCCAGTTCCCATATTATGCTGGTAACATCTTTTCGACAATCACTCATAATAAAATTATCATAGCATTTAATTTATTTAAATTTATAAATGTGAAGGGAGAAATGCAGTTTTTAGGAGTTAAATAATTTATCGCTTCATTTTCTGAGTGAATTTGCATACTGGCGACATGTTATTGTTTTCCCAACCGTCTTTATGATATACGCATAGGACGGAATTTTGAGAAAGATATGATTCCTCATTCTTCAATGTGGTCAAAATTAGACATAATTTTCTGATTTCTCTATTTATTATTTTTATTTATTATTTATTATTATTTTTATTTATTTTTTCTCTCTTATTATAACTTTGGCCAATACATATATGTAAACATACCGTCACATGTGTGGGGGCGCGCCTGGAATCGCTGCCAATTTTATGTTGACTAGCCTTCATTCCAAAACAGAAGCGGAAGCAAAGTTATACCGACGCATTAGTCTCACGTCACTCCTTCTCAAGAATTTAGGGAAGGTAATTGATGAATACTTAAGGGAGTCAGTACCGGCAGGACTGCCTATACACAAAAATCAATATGCAATATATGCCCCAAATGGGCAAATCCTGCGAGTAGACCGTCCACGAGCTTTCTCGGCTAGCAGAAATTGCTGCAACAAAGACATTTCACTGTCTATTTTCCTGGATATCGCGGTTGCCTTTGAGGGCGTCCTTTTTGGCAATGGAAAGAGCGCTGCAAAACGTGGAGTTAAACCAGTAATCAGAACGTGGATCAGCTCCATGTTAAGAAACGGTTCATGTATCACAGAACCACAGAACGTCCGTAAACCTGTTGCACTAACTTGGAGCTGCGGGTTTCCTACCTGGCCCCCCTAATCTGCACCTGGCGTTGTGATAAGACGCTACCCCGGGACTAATAGGCAAAATGCAATGGATGCAAAAGTTTTACTGGTAAAACCGGTGACCACACCAGCATCTATACTTATGTACATCGACAACCCAGCGCCATTATCCGTTAGGGGAATAGGATTCCGCTCGTTTTCAGTTTCACTGACAATTACAAAGTATATATCCTTACCAGGGAGAGTGCAATATCCTACATATGCAAACTCAAGCACGACCTTGACGGCTGTTTTGTAGATGCCTCAAACCTCCCCAAACGGCAAATGGCAGGGGAATTGGAATTTGGGACCCCCCGGTGGTGAGTTGATTAGCCTAGGCAGTTCTCTTCCATCTTTCAGGCAAAAACTATAGCCATCTACACGTGCGAAGGAGGCATTTTAAATTCCTCGCATAACAATGAATCGGTTGAAATACTATTGGACAATCAAGATGACCTTAAATCTCTACGTGGTCTCCAATTTGAATCTGAAATGGTACTAAGGCCACAGAAAGCTGAAACAACTAGCGAAAGATCACAACGTCACTTTGAAATGGGTGCCCAGTCACTCGGGGATCAGTAGAAACGAACTTGCTGACGGGTTAGCCAGAGCGGCCAGTGGACGACTATTCACAGGACCAAGAACCGGGAGTTCCTATAGTTACGTCAAAGCTTCTGTCAGAACTTCATTGCTACACACTGCTCCCATTAGAAGGGCATGGTACGCTGGTATCTTTGGTATTCATCCATACCA
This sequence comes from Popillia japonica, assembly GCA_004785975.1. Taxonomy (NCBI): domain Eukaryota; kingdom Metazoa; phylum Arthropoda; class Insecta; order Coleoptera; family Scarabaeidae; genus Popillia; species Popillia japonica. The sequence continues at coordinate 2,974 of SMLS01063232.1, forward strand.
AGACAGACTTTATAAAGCTGTTACTGACTGGGCTTGCCTGAACACTGCACACTGAATAAACACATGCACTGCACAAGCTTGGAAATCTCTCTCCAGTAGAAGAAACTACCGCGCATCCCTTTGAGGATTGCCCAGCATTGCACGCAGAGAGGCATAGCTCCACTTTGGGGCCGTGAAATTGAACAAAACAAGACTAGAGAAATTAACTCCCGACCAACTTACACACTTTTTTTTAAGTGCAACGGAAAAACTTTACATGTAATCATTTTCATCTCATTCTTCAGAATCTTAAACCAGTAGCACTGCCAGTATCCTGAATTGAATACTGCATAGGATTTTGCGCCTCCCGACTAATGTAACTTACACATTTCAAAATCTGACAGCATGTGGGTTTTGTTGCGCTCAATGATGACAATTTCTTCTATTAATAATCCCTTCGCGGCTAAATTTCGACCCATCTGTCCAGGTAATTTTAGATAGAAAATTGGGATCTTCTTCTGTTTTCGTTAAAATGATCTCACAAAACTGGATTCTTCTATCTTGATCCCCTGGACAAAAAGCCTGAACCGATTGAAACGAATAAGGATGCATTTATTTTTCTTTAAAATCCTATGTATCGATGTACATACATGATATCCCTAAATCTGCAGACGCTGCCGGTACAGAACAGGTTGGATACACATGAAAATATCCCGAAACAACAATTTCATTACCTTCATCGCCCGTAATCGGTTTTGGAACTGTGTTCTTGACTTCAATACCAAAGCGAATAAAATTTTATTCTATTCGTTTCAATTTAGTTTTATTCATTGGTGGTAAATGTGGGTATCTTTCATTAAAAACTCGACATGTCCTTCCAATAATTTCAAGACTCACCATGAATATAAAATAAATTTAAAATATCTCTAATAGAATAAATAGTTAATTCTTCCTCCATATTCGTGAACAACTTAAAATCATCTAAACATGAAATAAACTTTGTGACAATTTTGACAGATCAGATTTACTTTTCATGGCCTACTACTACGATTTTTCTTGGTAATGCTCAATTTAGAGAATAATCATTAATAATTCTAAAACTATGGCAGATAGACATAGGGATACCTACAGCTGTTCGATGTAAAATATTTATGTACATACTTAGTATGGTGTATTCATATACAGGGTGTTCCATTTAAAAAAATCGATTTCTTCTTATTTGAAAATTACTTAAATAATCATTAAATTCAGAACACCCTGTAAGAGATTTATTATCTGTTTAGACGTTAAATAGTCTCTTTTACCTTTCGCCGCCTCCAGCAGAAATATGAAACAATTCTGTTTATTCACGGCTTAGATATGCGACTTTAAAACATCATTTGAAAATGCAAGAAATTTCACAAAAATCAAAATAATTCAAAAACGGTTAATTCTTGACATAAGGAACCTTAATACAAAATCTTATAACATCTCATACGGAATCTGAAAAAGCAATAAAAAAATATGACATTCGACTTGAAATATCAAAGTTGGTTATGATTTCCGGTATAACCGGTGGTTCATGAGTGTAAACATTTTATTTTAACTGAACATGTAGCAACATTACGCGCTAAACATTTTCAGAACTGTCCTACAAGTAGTAGGTATCTTGTAGCTTACTGTTTATAATCGTCTAGCTACAGACTATAATACTATGGGAAATGAACTCTTTACTTTGTGACCCTCAGTATCGACGAGATGTTTGTCAAACTTTACTGTGTGTAGTACTTGATTGTAATGCATTATGGGAAAAGTATAGCTTCGTGAGAATAACAGAGAATCGAGCGAAGGGAAAAAGTCTCGAAATATGTTGTCTTTTGTGCTTTAATTGGCATGTCTCAATTACACTAAAAAGCCTCAAATACCCCATCATATTGAAAACGAATCTGTAGAGAATCCTTCGAATCGTGTTACATCAAAGACTGAACGACAAATATTCATTAAGCTACGAACAGCGGCGTGTCTAGGGTCTAATTAAATTTCAAATCATGTACAAATTTAAGATTATGTTTTAGCGCACGAAATGTGGTAAAATGATTTTGCCGTTCGACATAATTACATATCAAAGTAAAATTGCCATAGTACCACCAATCTCTGTATAGTGCCATTAGCGCTAAATAAAATAATAATCATATGAAATGTGGTCCGTTTAAAATCGATTAATAATTTATATGCAAGTAATTACATAGAGTTAATGGAAAACTTTAATTTCAGTACGAGTGAAAATATAGATTTTTTCGGATTACATCAAATTTATGTTACTACATGTTTGCGAGAAAACCTCGTGTATTTTTACATACAGAAGGCAGTGGAAAAATCTAGAAGTTTCGGCGATAATAAAAGAAAAATATGAAGATTACATTTTTATTATACATGGCATAGTTTTTAGTTTAGCGTCGAGAATACAAAATAGTTATTTAATAATTCATAAAATGTAATTTTTGGCAAAAGATCGGCGAAGAACCGCAAAAAAACTTGTGTAACGTTATTTCATCTCTTAGGATAATGAGCGTAAGCAGAATACTGCCAAAATTAGAAAAGATAAAGAAGCAGCTGGGATAAAACTTTCTTAACAAATAAAGATTCCGCAGTAATTGCATCGTTTACATTCCAGCACTACGGTCAATATTCTCGGCGGTTTTATATTATGCGCAAGAGGTGTGAGATTTACGAAAACAAATTGAATTTATCATAATGATTTTTGAGTTAGTTGTAAAAGTATAAAGTTGGTTTGGTATGGAGTTTAGCCTTAAGTTTAATATGTAATTTGTATTTTACAGTGGACAGTATACAAATTGTAGTATAATTTCTTCCTATGATAGATAATACGTTCTAGGAATGTATAAGATGTGGAATGGGTCATAAGAGTGGACGTATAGAAATCAACACCTGATTTGCTCTCTGCATTGCTGTGTCGGTTAGTAGTTAACGCCTTATCGTAGTACCTAGAAGCAGGGTTCCTGTTTTGATGATAATGGTAGTAATAGTAATAATCCGTTAGTTAGAGATAACCTTTTTCGAAATACTGAAATATATTTTTCTGATACTATCTATTTGCATGTTTAAAGAAATATTAATGACAATGCGCCATGTGAAGTATTTAGAAATGTGAACGTATATCTCTGGGCTGTCTTGTATAGTTCAGAAAACCAAAGCAGTAGAAATCCAAAGTAATCGATGAGATTATGAAAGAGAAACTGTAAGATAATCGATCAATCATTTTGACCAACTCATTTAGAAATAGCACAAGATACATACCCTTAAAAAGCACCATTAACAGTTAATCTTGTCTGCTTTTTAACAGTATGTACATGTATGTACCTATACCTTCTGCTTTGCTGTCATTTCAAAATTTTTACTTTGGAAATGCTGGGCTGGTCTTGAAAGGTTTCAAATATATTCAAAATTTTTCTTTTGGCTTCTACCCAAAAATGGTTTGCAATTCTTTTCTCAGGAGGTGAATTTTCCATATTGACAAATGGTAGCCAGTGGTATGGGTTATTTGCGGTATGACGACTTGATGATGTAATGGACGTGCAGTATTGCAACTGCTCCTAATCGTTATTTCTGGTATAAATACCATTACTAGAAAAAACAAATACAGCATGGAGGTCTAAAATACAAACCGATGTACCATAGTGAAAGACTTCGAAATTTTATTTAAGATGAGCAAGACATTCAAAATTTAATATTAATTTAATTTCGTATAGAATTTTCTCAATGAAGGATAAAGGTGTTGGCAATTGTAAATAACTTTAATTTTTAGCAGAATTAATATTCATACCAGTTTGTGAAGATAATCTCCTTATAGAAGTGTTCGTACGAATTTCCATTGTATTTCGTATATTAAAAGCACATTTTTTGTAACGACGCTTGGTTCACATTCATGTTTGCGTTTCAAAGCACTATTGGTTTCCATACACCTTAGAACTAGTCTATCCCCTTGTCTCAAAAAATCCTAATAGGGGCTATCCTCATCAGGGTATTTGAGATCAAACTGCTGAATGCAGGACTGCAAAGAATAAGTCTATTCATCATCTTCACCTGCAACAGCACTTCGAAAGTGAGAAACTACAAGATAGGTATCCTGTTCAACAGTAAACGGCATTGTTTATGATACCTGAAACACATTTAGCATTGGTACCACATTTTAAACATTGCGCCATTTTAACTAAAACATTATTTACAAAATTAAAGTACCTATATTAAAAAATAATAAGATCTGCAAACAATACGTTTTAAGATTATTCATTTGGAATCACGACGAAAAATATTTGACATTGTAACATTGTATAAATTACTACATCATGTATATACAGGGTCCTGCAACTGAACTCCGGTCTTTGACTGCTCATTTGCTATTCAAGTGAAACGTTTTTCTGAAACACACTGTGAAACTAGACATTAAGGAGTATGACTGAAAACTATTTTGGATTATACAGGGTGTTCGAAAAAAAATCGGCATAATCACATACATTTTTTTTTAAATAGAACATTGTGTATATTTCTGCATTTTTGGATGTCACTAACTATTGTCTATACGTACCTATTTTGTTTTTTTATTTGATGCGCTTGCTTAGTGGAAATGAATATTTTTGTTAAAAAATCAGTATTTACATAGCGCCATTAAAAAAATCAGTACTGCCACAAATGTGCTGCTTACGATGAAATAGTTGGAAATTCTTTTAGCAAGGCACACAGGATACTTTAGGCAAAAATTCAAGCTGTTGCAACATACAGGGTGTTCAGAATTCATGAGCCAATTTCGGAAACTGACTAACTTTTTTTGATTTTTTTTAAATTGGACACCCTATATATTGTTGCATAAACGGATGCCGATCGTAATTGTCAACAATTTTTGTAAATATGTTCCTATGACTATCTATAGTAGTTTTTAATAAAAAAACAAAATTTAAAAATGTGTACGAAATGTATTGTGTAGATACATACGTAGGTGGTAAATGTGCTACGATTGCATAAAATGTGAAAATATAAATACTGCCACGTATGTTGATACTAATAAAAGTTGGGTTACCATGGTGATATGTAAATGAATAGAATATAATAGGGTAACAATAGTTGAATTTATATTTTAAGTCTATTTCACGGTATGACACTTAAGAGCAAAATCATAATATCAGAAAATTGTAGATATTCGTCCAATCTCATGGCGAGGCCCAGTCAAACATAAAATATGGTAACTGCTTTTCCCTAACCATGTCTTGTAAACTTAATTTATATATTTCAACATATACTCCCTATAACGAAACCTAAAGGTCTGCAAGATAAAACTGCGAGGAAAAATAAAAAAAGAAACAAGCAACAACAAGCAAGTGTTTAGATACATGCAGTCCCCAAAAAAATATTTTTTGGTCCAAGCTATAAAACTAGAAATGTTTTCAGAATCAACATACATCAACACTGATCCTGCCTCCCTCCTACCCAGGTTGTATATTCGTAACTACTTTTCGTTCAGATATATATTTGGTGATTAGTTGGTTCATAATTTACTCCATGATTTTAGACAAGACGGGTAATAGACAAGTAATATCATGTGAACGCCTGTTAGTAATCGATACCTATCGATACCTAATCCTTTCCGTTTGCTAGAACAAGAAAGTCGTTTATGCTTTGTTTTACTGTGCCATTCTAATGGCGAAAGCATAGCCTGTTACTTTCTTATCTTTTATATCGATTTTCCTTTTCGTTTATCGCAGTTCAGCGATACACTAGAGGCGCTATAGAGCCGGCAAAAATCCAACTGTATGCAGAGTGGAAGTGTAATAGCAGCAGACTGTTGTTATCGCATATCAGCATGCGCTAGTCACTTAATACGGGTGCGGTAGGAGTATAGCGTAAATCTTCCCAGTTGCAGTCGGCTAGTCATTACTGATATATCAATCGGTCGCATAAATCACATAACTGTGACTATTTTGATTTTGTTTTTGTGAATATTTTGTAGTATTATTTATATATGTGTAGTTAATAATAATAAATAAATAAATTATAGTCGTGTCCTCCTGTGGCCGATATCACGGCTTCGCAAATTCTGGGCATCCTGCTTATTAATGTTTTCAGAAAATTGGGGTAAATTTGTTGCCAAGTTTCATACAATTGTACCAAAACTTTTTGAGCGCCCCAAAACAGCTCGATAGGTGATAGGTGAGAATGTTGAGGAGCCCAGATCATTAACAAAACATCACCTACCACTCCTCTTTCTTTCAAAAGATCTCGATTTACGAGTACTTTGCCTGCGTGTTTGCAATCGTAATCGTAATAAATAGTAATAGTAAAACACTCTCATCATCACTAAACTCTGGAAACGTAAATCCTTTATAGTATCTTAAATATCAAAGATATATTTATGGGGATATGTGTATAAATACAACGAGTTTCAAATACCCTTAATGGTTTCACAATACTTTTACTTTTATTTATTATAGGTACGAAAGAGTTTATTACTGCTGCCAAACTTTGTAACGGTAGTGTTTGTACATATGTACATATATGCGATCGCATTGATTTAGTACTAATACTTTAGACAAAGTATTTTCATTCGAAAGAAAATTCAGAGTTTTGTCTTATTCCGCATTTGATTTAAGGAAAGAAAGCATTGACTACCTAGTATTTTTCATTCATGCTTTTTTCTTGGTAAAGACTGTTTAGTCCGACGAATTTTATTAACCTGCTTCTTAAAGAGGAATATACACATGTTTTGTATTGCCATCTTTATTAACAAATGTAATTACTAATTTTTAGATCAAATGTCAGAATAAGAAAACATATGTTATGTATCAGTGCTTTTGCACCTAACATAACTGTGTTGATCAGATGACAGTCGGTTGTGATTATCAAAAGAATTAATCAGCCGATGCATTAGTAGATGTTCCAAGATTTCAGGAAACCTGGATAGTATAATCTGATTTCGACTAAAAGCCCTCCGCAACCTTTACTGGCGCCCCGGCCCCTGTCCGTAATAATTAGCGAAACAGTTATGGTTATCCTTTCTGTTTAAAGGGTAAATAATTTGTTGTTTAATTTAGTGGGAAAAATTCGTTTTCAAAGCATACTTTAACCCTAAACCTACCAAGGTGTGCTTTTGAGGCACAATTGATTTTGAAATTGCTGGAACTTTGTAAGTTAACTGCCCACAGACTGGAGGATTTTTGTAGTCTCAAAATAAACTATTTCACACAGAATGACATAAAATTTTTTTTTTAATATTTTTCCTATTTTAATAAAAAAATTAAACATAATTTACCGACACGTCCTACCAAGGTGTGTCTTTGAGGCACATACTGTTATTATACTATGAAATGCATTGCTACGTTATTTAAAACTAGGTATGTGGGTAAATCCCTCGAAATAAGATATGCTTTATAGTTCGGGACTTTCCCCTTGTATGTAAGAACTTCCAGTTGCATAAGAAGGGGAATTCCCTAAATACGTTTTGCTAAAACAGTCGGCTTACAAACTGCATTGCCATCAGTGTATTTGTGACTTTCCTAACGAACCCATTGCCCGTTTTAGGTGTCTATTGGTTAATTTTATTTCTTGTACCTAGTGGAGAGTATATAGACCAGGTAAGCAAAATAAAGTTGTGATTGACCCCAGTAAAAATAGATTTGTTGTTTTATGCTTATTTGGTTTTGAAATTTATGCAGGAAGTTTGACTGATTGCTTGACTGACCGACGCCGGCCACTAACTGAAAAGGAGTTGGTCGATGCATTGTACGAAAGTGATGAGGATTTGGGAAGGAATGTAAATGATGGTGAAGATGAGGAAGAGCCAAATGACGAAACCTCTTCTAGTGAAATGGATTATCAAGAAACTGGCGATGAAGAAAGCGATGAACAAGAAGGAAGTGACGATAGTGATGCTAATGATGAACCGCCCGGCCATTCGCAAACTTTTATTGGAAAAGATGGTACCGAGTGGAATGCCACGCCGATTGCCAAGGGAAAAACACGTGCACACAACATAATTACAACAGCTTTGAACAAAGCGAAACTTCCACCTGAAGTGCATGTTGATACTCCTTGTGACGCATTCAATTTGTTTCTTGATGATACGGTTATTGGTATTGTGGTTACTTTCACTAATAAGGAGGCTGTTCGTATTCTTGGCGATTTGTGGAAACCAGTTGATGACGTTGAAATCCGTGCTTTCTTGGGTCTTTTGATTACTGCTGGAAGAAATAAACAAGGAATGGTGGACTATAATGAGCTATGGAATCCTTTATATGGAAATCCTGTTTATCGAGCGTGTATGTCACGAAATAGATTTACTCAATTACTAAGATTTATTCGTTTTGACGATAAAGCGACCAGAACCCTCCGAAGGCAAAAGGACAAGTTGGCACCAATTAGAGACCTGTGGGACCGTGTTAATACAAACTTGCTGAAGTATTATCTTCCTGGCAGTAATCTAACCATCGATGAACAACTGGTGCCTTTTAGAGGTCGTGTATCTTTCCGACAGTACCTGCCAAGCAAGCCTGATAAGTACGGTATGAAAATTTGGTGGATATGCGATAGTAGAACTAGTTATCCGTTACGTGGTATACCGTACTTAGGAAAAGAAGGTCTCAACAGAGCAGAAAACTTAGCACAAAGGGTGGTTGAAGACCTTTGTAAACCTTTTCTGAGAACTAAAAGGAATATTACGTTCGACAACTTCTTCACCAGCTACGAGCTTGCATCCAGTTTGCTTACCAAAGGCGTAACTTGTGTAGGAACGCTCAGAAAAAATAAGCGCTGCATACCACCAAATTTTTTACCTCACAGGCGACGGAATATAGAAAGCAACTTGTTTGGTTTTCAGAAGACAATGACTGGTATCTAATGTACCTAAGAAAAATCACTGTGTCATATTATTATCTACAATGCACAACGACTCCACCATTGATGAGGAAAATAAAAATAAATCTGAAATCAATAAGTACTACAATTCCACGAAAGGAGGGGTGGATACACTTGATCAGATGGTACATACATATTCAGTGAAACGCAAAACTAATAGGTGGCCTTTGGTCTATTTTTTCAATATAATTGATGTGTGTGGAGTAGCTTCATTTGTCATTTGGAGAAATATCCGTCCTGACTGGCATACTTCCAAAAATCGAAGACTTCGCAAAATTTTCTTACGAGAAATTACAACAGAATTAGTAGTGGGGCAAATTAGACGTCGTAGTTTGAGTGGCTTGCATAAGAGTCATACTTCAGTGATACAAACTACCTTGAATCAAGTACCAACCACAGCGGAGACTTCGGCTCGAGAAGTAAGAAATCGAAAACGGTGCTATATTTGCCCATCAAAGAAAAGCAGAATGTCAACACAGTTATGTGATAAGTGTAAGCAAACGGTTTGTGGTGAACATTCAGAGAAAATACTCACGTGCACAAATTGCAAACTACATAAATAACTTTCAAATATTTTACTATCTTGTACTATTTTTAAATTATATCTTCTGACACACAATATTCTTTCTATATGTTCTAATGTTACTGTATACCTACTACATAAAATAAATAATGCATATTTTGCTATTATTTACATCAACAATGTGTACAAATAGATGTGTGCCTGTGAGGCACACCTTGGTAGGACACGTTACGATAAAACGTTGGTAGGACTAGGTTTAATAAAATCAGTGAACATACATACATAAGTATGTCATAATTTTGAAGTTCTCTGAGACACCACAAAAGCAGTGATGATTTAAAATCTCATTTTTAATGATATCTATGAGTAACAAATAAGATATAAGTAACTGCACCAGCAATAAAACATTTTTTACATTTTATTTTTAGTACTCTTTCATTTATCTATACTTACTACCTTTTTCAACCTAAAGCAAATTTATAGTATCCTTTACGTTGAAAAGGTGATAACACTGAATAGTACAGGTTTACTTTATTTCAACACATTGGGATTTGTACTGTTGTTCCAGAATGCTTGTGGGGATAGAAACATGGATATAACAAAGCAAATTATCTTTTAGGTGCTAAGATAAGACTGTAACATTTAAAAACGTGTGTATTACGCTATTCGAATATTTCGGTACCACAACGTCGTCTCATTAAATGAATATACGTTCAGTGTTATTTCTCTTTTACGTGTAGAGTCACCTTTTCTTAAGTAATGTTTACGGCCGTAAACAATATTACGGTCATCCCTGCCTCGGAATGTTGTCACAAATGGGCAACGTAACAACGACCCGTAATATAAACTAATTAGGTTGGAGGTTTCTTTTATAAATTTTATATGACAATGAGCTCGGTGTCAGATACATGTTATTGTAAGGATATATTACTACCAGCTTTCTTATTCTTATTACAAATTCTGTTTTAATATAGCATATATGATCGTAGCCAGTCAAAATGCAATCAAAAAAATGAGTGCATTTTAAATACCTACAAGGATTACTTATATTGCTCTCAATAATCATTACCTAGAAGAAGATCTTATTGAATTAAATGCTCATTGCGGTTGCTTGCCTAACTACTATACCATCGAAACAAAACGCTTGGTCTAGAGAATTAGCTGTTAGTTGATCTTAAGGTCTATATGCGCAGTCTGTTTGAAATTTAGTAATGATTATAGTGGCTTTTTTTTGTATAATTCACAGTATTTTGTTATTGGTGTAAGCATTCCTTTCTTTTTTTTTTGTAATTTACATTCTTATTGTATTTCTGGGTGCATAGGAAGAGCAACTGCATAACTGTGCAGTTGATATGCATATCCTGTGTTTTCCAACATACTCTCTCGGTATTGCTTTCTATACATTATTTAGTTGTACAAAGTATGTATGTTGGAAATAAACTATTTATTACTATTACTGAATTAAACACTTTTAAAATGCAAATACTCAAGTGAAAGACGATTATTTAATCTTTTAAAACAAACCTTTTATTGTTTTTTTATGATTATAAAACTACCGTATATTACGCAAAATAATGTGATTGTAGTGAGACTTCTACTTATGGTTTGATAATAAATTGAAAGATACTGCGGTTTCGGAAAGTTTGAATTAACAAATAAGCATTTTCAGTTTATAAAGTTACATTGCTTTCTATTGTTAAAAAATGTTCAAAGGTATGGAAAATATAAGTGAAAATAACAGGAAGTGCGTATTTTCTGACATTATAGAGTAATTCTTGAATTTACTTAAGATTGTTAAGATTTTGTTGGATCATTATTCAGACCAATTTTAACAGTCAAGTTTAAACGTATACTGTATTTTTATAATAAACGTTACAGGCGTAACGAAACACCTGAATTACTCTAACGGTACTGCCGATTTAGTAATCTACAATATTTTGAGTTAACGAAAGTATTAAAACTACACGTGGGGCGATCATGCCAATCATGCTGATTTCTTCTGGTGTGAGTAATGGATAAGTACATTTTGCGAAAATATATTTTGCTTACCGCTTGTTTGTATTGTATTCATAGCTTTATTTATACATGCGTTTGACTTTAATTTTGTTTTCTATTTAAAATAAAATATCGACATTATGAACTTCTTGCACATACATATGTATGTAATTGTGCTTTCTAAATTTGAATGCTTGATTTAAGTTAACGCTTCTGCTTCATATTCGTATATGCTTCTTTGTGCATTTTTGCAAATATGCAGTTCTACGTATTGTAATTTGATTATCTGGTAAGCAGCTGCTTATGCACACCTAACATTTTGTTTTTCAATCCTACTTTCATTTAATTGCGGCCAGTATTGTCAAAGTTATCAGATATAATATCTTTATTAAGCAGAACAGAGCTGAATTCGTTTTTTATTGTTGAAACATGACCCAAACTCGTCTTGTCTGACAATTTTTTTTCTATTTTTGGTTCTACTTCTATGAGACGAAATAGAGCAAATAGTGATGTATGTTTGGCGCTGCATATAAAGAAGAGGATTAACTTTACTGTCTTGGTATAAATGAGCACGAAGCCCAGTTGCTTACATTTTTTCATAGTTATAATTTTAAGTTTATTGCTGGATGCTTTATTACCAATCAGAGACATTATTTCTATTAAGGAGACTTTAATATTGATTGTTTGAGGAGTGATTTTATCAGGACACATTAGTTATAAGAATTAAAGGCCTAATACTCACATTTGAATTTCAAAAAACAAGGAAAGTTGAACATTGAAATTATTATAAATCTTTCTAAAAATTAACAACAAATAGGTGAATAATGCAAAAGAATGTATATTTTAAATTAGTGTCTCATTTTATAGATCAGAGACCCGTTAGGAAACAGCTAAATATCTATTACCACCATATTTAAATAACCCATGTAAAGAGAATAGTTAGTTTTTCTATATCTACTCGCACTCATCAAGGTGTGTTTGAACTGAGTTTTTATTACACCAATAATCGTATATTTATCGCTGAGTTTCCTTTCACATCATTGTTTTAGCGGTTTGTTAGTGAAATCATGTGTAAAATAAATTCTACAGCAACAAGTTCTTTGATTGTATTAATATAACTAGGAATTGTAAATTTTATTTCGGTCTCCTAATTCTGTTTGTTACAGAATTAGTAATTTTTCTAAGAGCGAATTACTATTTCTTCATGATTGGAAGTATGTAATTTGCCGACTGCTCAAGTAGACCAAAACTCAAGACTTAAAAGATTTAAGGCCAAAAACATTTTACCCAAGGTGCAGTTAGGGTTTAGAACTGGATGTAGTGTGGAAATTGAAGTATCAAAAGTGATGGATGATTTAATTGGTGCAATAACTAAGAATTTCTGGTGATGTCTCTGTTTTATTACATTACAGTAAGCAAAAGTACACTGGTGGAAATAATTGACGAGCACACCCTGTATAATCTGAACGCGAGTTAAAAAAGTAGTACTAAACTAGTACGTATAACCTACCCTGATGCGGAGAGCGCTGTAACCCTGCTGAGACGGAATGCATCAAACGCAAAAGTATCGGGGCATGGGATCAATAAGTCGTCGTATGGCAGCGAGAAGAATGGCCAACCATGCCGTCTCAACTCGCTTTCATACCTGCTCAACTTAACCCAGGAAAGCCGTATAACGTTGAAGTCACCGACCGATTATATCCCAGATATGTTCGATCGGATTCAGATCTGGAGAACGAGTTGACCATCGAAGCCTTCGTATACGGTGCTCTTCCATAAAAGCCTGTACTACATGCGCGACGTGCGGTCAAGCGTTGTCGTGCACGTATAGCAGACGTAGACGCCGCGGAACGTAGGAAAGCACAACGGGTCGTAGCATCTCATCTACGTGTCGGCATTATACACGCAGCGGAAGTGTACGTCCTCCATATGTAACAGCACCCCATATCAGAATACCCTGCTGTCGTGTATACGGCGTGGTTGAACGCACTGTTCGAGTAGACACTCATCAGGTCGTCGACGAAGTGGCGGTGTCCGAGAGTGAGTGGAGGCCTCTGCAACGTATGGCGGGCTCGCAGTCCACCAAACGCGTCCATCAAACGCGTCGTACAGTTCGCGTAGTGACTGCGTCTTTCCTTTCTGACCGAAGCTCTCTTGAGGCCGAGGCACGTGATGTTAAAGAAAGGCGCGGCCCTCGCGTGCTGTGGCCGCGCGGAACCGTCACGCTCGCGGTTGTAAGCGCGTACGTTCTATCTCAGTGCATTCTAGCCATGCCCGTTGTATAGCTGACAACGATCGCTCGAGACGGCGGCGAATTTATGGAGGGATACACTCGCCATGTGCATCCCCACAAACATTTCTTGCTCAAACTCGGTAGTATACGACTATGTGCTGAACCTTCACAGCACACTACGAACAATTTTTCCTACTCTCGTCGGTCACCATGGCGACGGAATTTTTCACATATCGAAGCCGCCCACGAAATGCGGCGATAGCAAAAGTCCAAGCTCACAATCAATTGCCTTACTTAGCAAATATTTATATGATCGCCGCTAATTGGCTGAATTAGATGCTAAGTGATCTATATTTACTATATATCGCTAATTTTTTCTCTGCACTTAAATATTGTAAGGCTCATGTATACCCAGGCGATGCACAGCTTTCACACAGTTTTTATCCTTTGAATGGAATATGACTACTATTCAAATAAACAAAGCCCGTGACAATTCTGGGTTTATAGTTTGGCACTATGCATACTTGTGATAATAAATCCAATGTTTTTAATTTAAATATTGACCATAAGAGACCACCTTTAGTTAAGAAAGTCAAAAGCTTGAGATTGGTTTCAGGTCATAGGTATGGTTATTACAGGGAGAGAAAAAAATAATAA
>SMLS01063234.1:0-21566 GCA_004785975.1 Popillia japonica
TGGTGCAGTTCGAGTGTCCTCATCTTTTATTAAAAGGCGATGTAAACCAACATTTCTTTACCGTTTACGTTTTAGTTTAATTAAGACTTTTTACATTTATTAAAAAAAATACGGTCAACTGAAACATTTTGTGACTAACGCGTATAATAACGTAAGTGACTCTCAACGCTTACCTTAATACATTTCTTCCTAACATAACTATTTATCATAATATTATCACCAAAGGTATAGTATTGACCAATTTACGTAGTTTTTATATAAGAGCACCTAACAATAGCAGTATTTGCAAAATTGTACATTTACATTGTACATTGTGTAATGTAAATGTAAATTTACAATGTACCTAGCTGTAAATTTACAATGTAAATGGAAATGTACAATGTAAATGTATATTTACAACGCAAATGTAAATAAATGTAAATTTACAATGTAAATGTAAATTTACAGAAATATACATAGTTGCATTTGCAATAAATTTACTCCTATGTTTAGGAAACGATATTTTTATGTGACATAAGTCAAATTTACATTAAACACAACTATGAATTTCTAAGAATATGGTTTTAGTTAGACTGTTCTTTCAGTGCATCCATACAGACTTAAAAAACTGTCCCAGAGTTTACTAGACGGTACTGTAACATTCATAAGTTGAATCTTTAACTATATTTCTTTGCACTCTGTTGATATTTTGAATTCTTTGATACGCATTTTTTTGTTGAGTAAATAACACCAAATTCAAATTTATATTATGGGTCTTACGAGCTTTTTTATGACGTGAAATCATTAATGAAATTTTAAGGGTTTAAAATTCCAGCAATTTAAATTATAGCGCTATGTTAGTACCTATCTATGTTGTACCTATATACACATATGTATGTAAAATTTAAATTTGAAGATAACAAAGGAATTCGTTTTGGTTATGGGTATAGTTCCACAAAAAAAATTATTATTGGCAATATTGCAATTATATGGCAAATTACGCATAATTTTACGCAGAATATTAATGTAATCATAAAAATTGTCCAAACTATCATACTTACTATTTACGACGTTTCAAAGAATTTTCATTCAATATATGTATACATTTCTTAACTACATACCTCTAATCCCATAAACACTTTAGGAAAATTGCTAATGTTTTGAGGAGTGTCAATGTTCACTAAAGATAAAATTGTAATAAAATTGTTTGTAAAGAGCTACATTGAATCTAATTGAGTCAACGATTTCTACATCGTAGACGCTGTTTCTCTATGACAATTAAATTTTAGTGCCTTTATCTCGCAAAGCTTGGAATAGGTGCCTTTATGAAAACGTAATGCAACAGTTTCAGTCGAGAAGTAAAGGCATCAGTGTCGTTAGAAAACATGAAGCTTGTTGTAATATTCATCGTAGTAACAGTTCTTCTATTCAAGATATATGAAGGAAGCGTAGGTAAGATACCATAAATATTTTAGATGCCTAGCTATTATAGCAAATAATGAATGATTTATAAAAAAGCTTGGGGTTAGCAATATAATTTTTAGTGCGAATAAAAGATTTAGTTTAAGCGCTACGTTATACAGCTTTGTATTCGAATATTCATATGATTTAAATACTGGATTATTCATTCAATTAACGAATATTAAAGCATTTAATTTATATACTAATATTCAAGTCTACAATTCAAATTTAAAATTTTATTTTTCTTCCTTTATTTTACCTGTTCTAATTTTGATATAAAATAAAAGTTATCAGGCACATCCAGGATTTGAATTTACCATTCCTGCGTTGAAAGAACGATCTGCTAACCGTTCAATTATAGAGTTTTGGAGACTTCATTGGCAACAAATACACATTGCATGCGTGACATCAAATATTCGTGCAATTAGAAAAATTTATCAATTTGTATTTGTCTGCCAACATTTTTGAGCCCATTTTGCACTGGTTTATACCGTTTAAAGTAGGCTTTGTGCAGTTTTTGTTTTTGAAATATTCAATTTCGAAATTTGACAGTCAAGGTTATGGTGGTCATCACATTTTCGAATTTTATAAATTCAGTTATGTCAAAATAGGAAATAAAAAGAAACTAAACTTCAAAATTGAATATCACTCAAAAGCAAAAATAGCACAAACGCACTTTTAAGGGCAGAAATTTACACAAAATGATGACGTCAATAATTTTTCGACATTGGCAATTATGGAAGTCAAGTTGAGGTTTGGCCACGTTTCGAAGTTGAATATCTACAAAACAGAAACAGCGCAAAACCTACTTTCAACGTTACTAATTAGCACAAAATTATGGTATTAAAAAATTGGGGAATTCAAAACTGTGGGGGATAGGTTCATGCTTGGTCCATTTTTAAAGTTGACTAGCTCAAAAACAAAAGTAATACCAAACAATGATATAAAAAAAAATTTAAGTCGGAAATGTGGCTGACTAGTTGACATTTGGTTAATGTTTAAAGTTAAATACCTTGAAAATAGAAGCAACACGAAATGTGGTTTTAACGGCACAAATCAGCACAAAACGATAGTAAAATCCAATGTTCAAAAATCGAAAAATTTGGTGGCTACCTGAAAATTGGGCGTCAAATTTGAAAATCGAATATATCGACGACAATGGAAGCAACAAATGCGTTTTAAGCGACAGAAATCAGAAGCGGTACTAAACGATGATATTATTAAATTTCGAAAATTCAAAAATCTGGTGGCCACTTTAAACTTTTCTGTCAAATTTCAAAATTGAATGTCTCAACAACAAAAGCAGCACCAAACTGCGCTTTAAATGACACAAATTAGCACAAAACAATGATATAAATTTTTATTTATTTTAAATTTGAAAATGTTGCGGAGAAATTGAGATTTAGTCAATTTTCAATGTTGAATATCTTGAAAATGAAAGCAACACAAAATGTGGGTTGAAATCAGCACAAAACGAACGGCCGCCCTAAGCTTGGCCTGCGCCTACTTTCAAAATCAAATAAAAATGAGAAAAAAAATGAAAATAAGCACAAAATGATGGTACTTATACGAAAATTTTCAGTATTTGAAAATGTGGCGGCCAAGTTTCAGAAAATCGATTGCAGGCTCAGAGCTACCAAAACAAATAATGGCAAATATTGTGTAATTCGTTTGCAAGTTTCTCTCCGTTTTAGTAGCAGACAAATAAGTACATAGAATGTTAGACCTAAAGTATGTTCTATTTGGGGAACTTTTAAATACCAATTATGTTGCTTTCATCGCCCATAAACGCTCATTAACTTGGGTTTTTGATTAACGTTTGGTGAGGAATTGTAGGGAATTTGCTTTAGTTTGTATTGGCTGGACAGGGTGTATTACATCACCACCAAGATATTTTGAGCAGTTTTACTTTTACGATAAGCTTAAGTAATACTGTAATAAATTGTTGATGATGATAATTATCGTACAGTTGGCAACTCTGTTGGTGGTAGCGTCTTTTTAGTTATATGTTGATTTTCGTGGTGTATATTTGGGTAGATTTCTTATACACCGAACTTTAAAAATGTTAGTACACAACTTGTAATCAGGATTTTATTACATTCTTTGATAATGTAGTGATAAAAATATATTAAAGTATGAAATAACACATGATATTCTACACTACTTCACAGTGGTGGCATTAAATTTAACAGAAATTAATGCTGTTTTCTTTTAATTTGCACAGGACTTCAATTGTATAATGTATATTTGTAAGTTCTGGTTTGTATGGTGTGGAAACGTATGTGCATTATATACTTTCACCTTACGGCAAAAACAAATACGAATTAGTTTAAAAGCAAGTGCAGTTTACAGTTAATGTATATTGTTTCAGTGTGGCCCTTGCAACAATGCGGAAGCAGACGAATATATAACAGTTGCGCTTCCAACTGTCAAGACGTGTGTAAATACGGCACACATAGAAATGTGACTTGTGCATGGGTGCCTCTTTGCAGATCCCAGTGTGTTTGCGCTCCTCAATACGTTTTAGATCCGCGAAGTAATGAATGTTGGACTAGAACGTACTGCACATTTAAAAGAAAAACATCGTTTATCTTGGGAATTTTTGGCATCAAGTCTTAATAGCGTATGGCGCTAGAACTGGAGTTTTGTTTTATAGGTAGAGTAATCCATACCAGTATTGTATTTTAGAAGTATCTATTTTTTTAGTGATATGTATGTCTGTAATATCCGTAAATAAATTTTGAATTTTAAATGTTTTGTTATTACTTTTTCTATTTTTCTTTATCAAATTGGATTCATTACCCAATGAATTTTGAAACGTTATAGCAAACGCTGAGTTATTTATTTATTTTGTTAAAAAATATTTTCCATCAAAATAACTAGACATTTGGATAGTTTGTATACTATCCAGCTGGTTTATAAGCTAGCCAAGTTAGCGCTTTAACCGTAACATATATCTTTCATTATATCTGGTCTATATACACGAATAGGATTATCGTAATAACTTTTGACTCTCATCAGAAAATATAACATTTCTGCACATCTGGCGATCCATGTTTACATAATCGAGAGAAAACTACATTCTGAGATTTTTGTTGTCTTCGTTCAAATAGTTTTTTCTAGCTACGGCACAATTTTTTAATTCACTGTTTTTAATTCGTCGAAAAGCTATTCTTATACATAGATGCAGGAAAATTCACTTCTTCAATAGCATCTAATGGTGTCTTGAATGGGTTGTTTCATAAATAATTAAATACATTACCGAACCTTGCTTTCTAATTAAATTTTGTTTCTGCCTCCACTTCATTTTAGTTCTAAAAACCGTATTTCTCTTCACCCCAGGGCGCTCTGATACTGTTCGTATGGAGGAACCATCTTCCAAACATTATAAAACGCGATATCTTGTCTGGATATCAATATGTCGTGGTATTTGTGAAAAAGTCGTATTACTTTTGCAAGCTTTTCCACTGTACTACTACTGCTGTATTGACGGTATTGACACTGACAATTACAAATTATGTATATCAATTCGTATCAAACAGCTTAAAAAATATAAAATTATCGCTTACGAGTTGTCTCGTTTTTTATGGCAAGCGACTGTATGTTCAGAGGTACATTTTCCAAATATAGTTGTAAACTGTTGTGAAGAAAGTCCAAATAAACTTGACTATTTAGTCGTCCATCAAGGAAATCATCATCAAAGAAATGTGGTCCAATAACGTAATTTCCAACTGTGCCACCCCAAACGTTCAGAAGACCACCTACATAGTTTATGCTATGTCTTGTGTGATATGCGGATTGTCGCTAGAATAATAATGAAAGTTGCGTTTATTCACGCTTCCATATTTGCGAAATGTTTCTTTAACTCGAGGTGTTAAACGAAATCTATCCGATTATAGATTTCTTGTTGAGCCCATTTGCAAAATGCAACAATGCAGGAAAAATCTTCGTTCAATAACTCTTGGCGTAACTGAATGTGGTATAGCCGGTCAAAGGCACCACATATTGGTCGGTTTCTACCTGCTACTACTATCTGTTGAAAAACAAAATAATGCCACGGAAAGTTCCATTACATAGAAGAATACTAGATCATCGATCGGATTACCGAATCCTTGTCAGCAGATCCATGCGACGGATGCGATGCAGACACCGGGTATGCTGACAGGCGATCTTGGACAGGGGTTTGACCGATGATCTACCGATAGGAGGTGAGTTAAGAAACAGCGTTAGAATAAGTAACATAGGGTTTAAGTAGATATAAGTGTTAAGAAGTAGATATAAGTGTTAAGGAATAATAAAGCAAGTGTGAAGTACTATACGTGTTTAGTGTGTTTATTGAGTAAGGATACCGAGCACCCCCTAAAAAGAGCTACGCCCTCAGATCACGGTAAGTATAATACAAGCAACCTTAATTAAGAGGACCGTGACAATATTTAACCCCGGTTTATGCAATAATAACGCACTTTTCATTTTAAATTTGAAATATCTTCTAAACCCAAAGAGTTAAATATAGGGAATAGTTCACAAAACTGAAAGAGCCGATAAATATTTATTGAAACGTCATAAAAAATATAGTGTTCCATTTAAATTTAATGAGAAAATTAAGGACCCGAGCTTTGACTCACCTTGTATACAAGAAATATTCTTTTTGTTCAATTCTCGAACCAACAAAAATAGAAGACGTAGCCAAACCATGTAATGGTCCGAAAGAGGTCATATCTATATTTTTTTCTTACCGGAACTAACATTCTTAATACACCTTATTTTAGCGGATTTTAAGAATGAAAAAAAGTATAGCGTTCCATTTAAAAAAACATAAGTTAGGTCTGGCACGCCGTTATAAAACACCCTGTATATGTGAAACTAATTTTAGGATATGAAGCTCAATAAAAAGCAGCAATTACCACCTGGGACTGACACAGTTACAACTGACCGAAGCCGGTCTACATTTCTAAACTTCCTCAGGAGTTTGAAAATCAATTGGAATTACATGATTAAAAGTATTCAGAATAGATCTAATTGGCTGCATTAAACAAAAGCAGCCATAGATATCAATGCTTAAAATCACTGTAAGAAGACCTGTATTTAATTGCAGTTGTAAGAAAATAGAGAAAAAAGTTTACTACTAGCATGTACATACCTTTACATACGAATGTTTGAACTAAACGATTCCCTTTCTTATAATTACAAAGCTAATCGTTGGCTGTCGAATGCTTTCCTACACATTTTAATTAAAGCAAAAGCCACTTACATGACTCGGTTAGTATATAAATGGAACGTCTGCTTTGAATAGTGTACCTGCCTATTTTCTTGTTTTTTGCTTAATTTAATTACCGGTGCTATATACTTTTCAATTAGGAGTTAATTATTTCGGAAAGCTTAGCTGCTATTAAACTTGATCCTTTTGGATCGCCTCACAGAGAATGATATATTGGAAATAATTAGTTAGCGTTAAGAATTCCGTGTGATTTGTTGCACGTGAGAAAGCGCGAATGGTATAGGACAAGAACGTTGAAATATAGGTCTTGAGGATTTCCTTAATAGTTGTAGTTCATTTTGCAGTGCAACAAAAAGTAATTGCTTCCCATGTGTATAATGGGAAGTTTAGAATCTATTCTCTTCCAAGATTTTAGAATGAGAATGAACTAGAAAATTAGTAATAAATTAGTAATTTTCGGGGCTTCATTACTTGTTGTAACATGACACATATGCAACCAACATGACGGATTGACATTAATTGAAACATAAGAATTCTTGGAAAGAATAAAAATAAATTTTAATGTTTATTTAATTAAAACACTTCTATATATTATCATTTTAATAGCACATTTTATTTACAATTTATAATTAAAAAAATGCCAATTGTCTACTTACAATTAGTTACGTATTATGCAGGATTGCCAATCTAAATGTATGCAACCAATATTGCGACAGGTCACCTGGGTTACGATCTTTTATGAAGGCATTACATTAGTTATTGACATGGAGGGTTGCTAAATTGTTTTGATATATGGCCTTACAAAGCAATGAGAAATATAAGAATATAGAATTAAAAGCCGTATATCCGCCATCAACAAAAAATAACTTCCTATACATATTTACGTACACATTACTAACAAAATAGCGGAAAATGTATGTTTTATCATAACTTATAACTTTCGCTTAGTTTATGACCTATATTATATGATTACACACCCCAAGAAGAATTCGTTATTTTGTCGTTTTCATCTGTTTCCTGCGTGCTCCTCAGGTTCCCACATCACGTACGGGGGTAGTCTAACCTTTCTGTGCGGACATAAATACAAATTGCGGGCGAGTTCGTGAAAAAAATTCGGAAGAACTGGTAGAGAGAAAAAAGACCTATTATACCCGAAGCAAATTAGAATGGATGCTACCTTTTTGGTTCCTGTAGTTTTCATTTCGTGCAAATAGAAAATTTGAAATTTTATTAGAACTGATTTAAATCGCGATTAAAATTCGCCAAATGTTATTCCAGCTTAACTCGTGCTGATTAAACAAGGAAAAATCGGTTTTATTAAAGGAAAAGTACGTCAGATAATGACCCGGTAATGATGGAGATGAAATCGTGGATTTTAACTGAGAATTCAACGATATCAGCTTCCGATGCCTAATCACGGATCATTTAATCTAGAGAATTTGAATATTAGGATTTGTAGCTCTCTGAAAACGTAATTTATCCCTAATATTGAGGAATTTAATTATTTTACTAATTAAAGACGAAAGCATCAGACATTGTACAATTTAAAGAAGAAATTTAAAGAAGAAAAAACATAATTTCTAGCGGTAAATATTAAATATACTTATACACCGTGTCCAAAGTTATCGGTGCACTATTGCTATCTTAGTTATTTTCGTAGCTACGATTTTAGTTAAATGAGCAAATTTTTTGTGTTTTTAACGGTGATTACTATGGAGTTCTTGAACAAACAATTGAATAACGCATTCCTGAGAAATTTCTAAATTTATAATTTTTTTTAAATGGAACCCCTGTATTATTTGTACATATTTTTGATCATTATATTTTGAACAAAAAATATCAAGTACATAACTATTCTTAACGCAAAAATAAACAAATGAGAAGCGTTCAAAGTTTAAAAAAATTATTAACATGTAATTCTAGATAGGTTATGGAAAATCATAATAAAATATTACGTTAACAGTAGAATAAATACAACAAACACAATAATCAAATAATTTTCCTTTTGTACAAAATTTTACCTAAGGTTGCTGTTCAATGCATTTCTCGGCTCTCGCAATAGCGCTTTGTGTGGCTTTTTTGCGAATAATAAAGCAGTTCTGTTTGATTTTAATTGTCAAAGACACATTATTAATAGTAGGTAGGCTTCTTTCACTTTTAGGCAAAACAAGCATGTGATATGCTAACTTACGTTGTCAAAAACGTACAGAGTTTAAGTCGGTTAGTTATTAAAAGAGTTTATTAAGAATAGTCGGTTATTTGATTTTGTGTTGTTATAATGATAATCATTAATTCCCATATATTTATTGAAAATAATGTCGATTACGCATTCAGAAAAGTGTGATATGCTAGAGGCATATCTGATTGTAGCAAAAATGAAAAAATGCGCTTCGTTATTATGAAAACACATATGTGAATCATCGATCATCAAACCAGTTATATTCGCTAAGATTGTATAGAAAATTCCAGAAAATTCCAGAAAAAGCCATACGAAGTTGCACCAGAGAATTAGATTTGCAAAAGAGTACAGTGCACACCATTGTAAAAAAACACAAGTTGCGTCGGTACAAGAACCACAAAGGTCAGACTTTACCAGGCTTAGTTTTCTGTAATTGGTTGAGAAATTTTTGGAATGAACGTCCAGATAAATTTATTTATATTCTGTGGTCTGATGAATCTAACTTTTCAAATTCAGGTACCTATTATGCATAAAAATTTTGCGATCAAATTAATTTAATTTGTACAATTTAGGAATGTGTAATAAGAAAAATCAACATTATTGGAGTAGAGAAAATCCTCTGAGAGTAGATCCGTGCAATCCCCAGCACTGGTTTAGTTTAAATGTGTGGTGTTGATTAATGGGTAACATAATTCTATGTGCCGTTTTCTGCTGGCTCATAATTTTGCTAACACTACTAATTTGTTAAATAATACATTTAATCAAAAATTGATAGAAACCAACGCGCCTATTCGTTGGCCTGCACGCTCTCCTGACTTGACACCTCTCGATTTTCATCTTTAGGGTTTTGTGAAGAATGAGGTTTACAAGCAGCGACATTAAAATGTGATGGCACTTGAAAATAGTATTAGGCAAACGTTAAATAATATTTCTGGTCGAACTATTAGAAAAGCCACACAAGGCGTTATTGCGAGATCCGAGAAATGCAGTGAACAACACGGCGATGTCCTCGAGCATTTGTTGAGTTAGGCAAAATTTTGTAATACAAAATGAAAATTATTTCACTATTGTTTTTATTCTAGTGTTAACGTAATATTTTATTATGATTTTCCATCACCGACCTGGAATTACATGTTAATAATTTTCTAAACTTTGAACGCTTCTCATTTGTTTATTTTTACGTTAAGAATCGTTACGTACCTACTGGATATTTTTTGTTAAAAATATTATGATGATCCAAAATATGTACAAATAAAACAGGGGTTCCATTTAAAAAAATTATAAATCGGCGTTAAAAACACTAAAAATTTGCTCATTTAACTAAAATCGTAGCTACAGAAATAACTAAGATAGTAATAGTGTACCGATAACTTTGGACACCCTGTACAGGTATAATCCAAAAATCCCGGTATACCTTTTATGGAGATTTTTCAATATTTTCTATTTATTCTATTTTATCACCACCATCCAAGTGTTGTCCTTTTTTGGTGAAATGTAAAATCGATTCTATGTTCAGGTCTTGCCTAATTGTGTCATTACGTATTTTGTCTCTTATAGTCACACGTTCCACGCTTCGAGTTCGAACCCAAGCTTCACAGCCATAGGCAAGAATTGGTCGGTAGATCGTTTTGAAGACAGTAATTTTTGTTCGTTGTAATGTTTCTTTGTTCTTAAGAAAACTTCCATTTATTGCATAATACACTTTGTTGATTTTTTCTATCCGGTTATTTATCTCTGTTTCGTATTTTCCAGATTCGTCTATAGTGGCTCCAAGATATTGGGCAGGAGACAGCTTTTTGTCCCTTTTATCCTTATATTGATTCTTTGCTTCTCTTCAGTGGTTACCATTACCTTACTCTTATTTTTGTTTATTGTCATTACATTTTTTTCCAGTCGATCATTCTACATCTCTAGATTGTATTGCGTTACTCTCGCTTTCGGCTATTATTACAATGTTGCCAGCAAAATGGCATTCCGACAGCCTTATTCTTTCCAGATTTCTGTATTCTATTTACCTATAGCGCTTTTACTTGTTTTTCAACTTCCTTCACAATTTCATCCAAATAGGATACTACTATAGGTACCTTTTCTTTTTCTGAAGCCGCTTTGAGAATCAGATAGTGCTGAATGCAGATAGTTTTTGTTCCAAAATATATTCCTAATGTTTGATACAGATATTCACTAAAGTGAATCCCCTGTAGTTTGTCCTTATTATTTCTCTTTTAAAAAATCGGCACTATAAGATCTCTAGTCCAATCTTCAGGTACTTCTTTTCTTCCAGGGTTTATTTCCAAAAGCAGATTATTTTCCTTGTCACCCGTGTTGTTAATCATTACAGACGTTATTTTGTCATCCCCATGGCGATTTACCATACTTTAGCTGCCTTATCGCCTTTATTAATTCGTGATATATTATTCCTCGTTCGCCCAGATACCAACAGGTTTTGCAAATGTTCTTTCCAACGTTCCATATTTCTTGCGTCTGTTCGTACGCAGGACAAGCTAGAATTATTGAGAATAGAGAGATTGATACAAGATTTAAGAATTTTTATGTTAAATAAGTTCAAAGTAATTGTCATTTACAATAATGCACTTAACCATTCTCGGCTTTCATAGTTCAAAAGCTTTCAACCAGCTGCCTTTAAGGATACGAAAATAAAAACACTGTCACGATGTCAATCTCGTCTTATGATTGGGACCTTTTCCCTCTCAAATGTTTTTTGAGTTCAAAGAATAGCCAGTAGTCACACTTCGACATATCCGGTGAGTGAGGAGGATGTTCTATAGTTCTGATTTTGATTTTCGCTAAATATTGAACAGTTTTCCCTGCTGTATGGAACGACGCATTATCATATTGTAACATGATTTCCTTTCTTATCAATTTACCGAACACAGTAGGCAAACAATTTCCAACGTACCATTTAGCGGTAACTGGTTTTTGATTTTCAAATTAAATTGCGGCCATCAAACCCATACTTCTAAAAAATACTCCGTACATAACTTTTTTCATTGCTCGTTGTTTTTTTCACCATCATATGTGTTTCTTCATCTTCAGGTATCCAGACTCGGCTTTCATTGCCAGTTGCAATTTTAGAAATAATTTTATGACCTCCAGCATTCAACATATCTAAAATTTTATGGTAAATTCTAACACGTTCTGCATATGTAAATCTGTCAAATGATGGGGTACAAACCGAGTTACAATCTTTTTCAAATGTAAATGATCACTGTGCAATATTGATCTCACTTGCCAGGATCTAATCTTTAGATTGGACTTATAATTGCATAGATAATACTGCTGTCCTCTTCCACCATCTTCTTCACTGCAGCAATATTTTCAGGGTTAACGGCAGTTAGAGGAGGGCCAGTTCCTTCTCTGTGTACCACCGACTTGCAACCTCGTTCAAATTCTTTATACCCATGACGAACAGTTTTTGGCTTTCTCTACTATAAGTTTCCATCTTTATTCCAAACTCATTCCAAGCTTTTCTCTTAGTATCTTTAGTAGTTGTAGGTTTCCCCACATTTTCTTCTTCAGTGTTGCATTTTCTTTTAGTCCGTCACGCAGTTTGTTTGGTACCTTTATTTGTTTTGTTTACTCCACAGACTCTCTTGCACATTCGGATATTTCTTCTTTCAAATGTTCCATTGTTGTTGTTAATCACATTTCCTTCATTTTTCCTTCTGTTGTTTCTATCTTTTTTTTCACTAGATATTGAGAGTTTTCTGCTATGTTTATATCTTTCAGTTTATAATACCTTATATTTTCATGCTTTTTCCTTACTATTGGCTCCCTATCTTTTTCATTTTTCTGAGTTTCTTTCATTAAATGTTAATTAACTGCACATGACTTTTCAAACAAATCTTGAAATTTTCGTTATGTTTGAAATTTTAAACATTACCGTTTCGTTGCTACTAAATTACACTTTATAAGTGTTCCAACGAGTTAGCAAATACAACAAAATCGACGCAATAACTTAGAAGTTTCGAACGACATATGTGCAAGGTATGTGGTGTGTAATGTACCTACTATGTATATGTCGTCTTGAAACTTTATAGTTGCATATAACGCCAAACTTATATAATGTATGTAGTTTTGCGTTGAGTATAGTTGGGAAGATATTCAGAGAACGAATTTTTTTTAATATGTAATAAGTAAGTATATTGCATATCACTAGATATTAGGCATATCTTACATGATTCCAGCACATTTTAATAATTGTAAACCTTAGATCATGTATACGTATTACATGGATATCGCGTTAGGTTCTCAACTATGTTTCCAACATAGCAGAGACAAATTATATTCTTCCTTTTGGTTCTTATTTATGAAAGTCATTATATACCTTGCTTACTCTGTATCACTCTGATTGGCTTAAAATTGCGTGAAATTGAAACAAGTTTAACCGCGAAATTCAAACTGCATAGTGTACGATTTAAGAAAATATTTAGATTTTCAAACAATTAACAAATGTGAAATCTGTTTTCTCACTTATTGAACTGACTCTCTTAAAACTATGTAAAAAAAGTGAATTATAATGCAAAAGTAAAGGAATAATTCGAAGGAAAAACTACATATTTTCAAATAGCAGTACGAGTCCTGTCAACAAAACGTCCCAATGACATATGACATGTCCGATATGCGCTTCCCGGACAATCAGAGGTACAGAGAAAGACAGCAGCATTGGTGATAGCTTACTCACAAAAAAGATAATGCGAAAAAGGCACGTTGCACATCTTGGAAACATAGTCGGTAATAAGTTCTTATGGGCTAGCAGTATCCATGTAATATACATGATCTAAGTTGTAAACCAACTTTTAGGCTTATTGTTAGTAATATTTCAGATACTTTTGCTTGGTTGCCAATAGTGGAACTCAGTCAACACGTATTGACGTATAGTTTATTCGTTTTTTTATACACAACGTCTACGAATAAGTGATTAAAGATTTTGATATACAGTTGAACTCGGTTATAGCGTCATCATCGGGACCGACAGATTTTTGATGTTATAGCCGACTGACGCTATAGGCGAACTGCGATAAGCTGTAATTCAACAATTTTTTTACGCCAAATGCGTTTGTCAATTTTCGATTCTAACCGAAAATTTTCCATGAGTTGAGCTGAACTTTCATGGTATCTAAAAAAATGTATTGTATCACACGGACTGCATCACGCACTTCTTGAGTTGTTGCTGTCGCAATTTTTAAATTGCAATGTTTCTCTTCCTCTTCGTCATTCGAATTTTCCAATTCATCAGTACTAATCCCATGTTTAACCAGATTTACTATAGGGGCTTTCGTTTTACACCCGCTTCACTTCAGTTGTGACGTCAACTGAAGCACCACGGAAATGCAAAACATAAAACAAACGTTGCGCTTCTTTGTATCAGATGCGTATCAGTATAACTGAGACGCTAACATCTTACTTCACATTCATCTGAAACGCTTCAGCCAAGTGCATCATAGAACAGCATTTCCATGTCACCAAATATTTAAAAAGAACGCGCTTGGTAATTGAAGCGAAGTATAACTTCGGAAGCGCATGTAAAACGAAAGCCACTTATACCACCATCGGAGAAAACGTCAGATGTCAAATTATAATCAATAGTCGCAAAGTATTCCACTTCAAACGTATGCAAGTGACATTGTGTTGTATCAAAATTTTGCCACCTTTTTGGGAGTTCATAAAAAGGTACACTCACCTGAAAGAAGTTGTAGAACGATTTACATAGCGATTATATGTAAATCGTTCTACAACTTCTTTCAGGTGAGTGTACATATATCGAATTCATCATTTTCGCATTGATTTCTTTTGTTGACAATTTTGCATGTTTGCAATTGTTGTTGTAGTAACCTCATTCCAAGCTTTCGCCAAATATTCTACAGCGTCCAAAATCGAAATTTAAGAGCTCCTTTGATGATGCATCTCCAAAATAATATATTTTTAAAGGACGTTTTCGATAATGACATTTTAGGCTACGCATTATTCCTTAATCCAATGGTTGCAATACACTTGTACAGTTTGGAGGAAAAAATTCTCATTTTATATTCTTTAAATTGTGTAATATGGCATGCGCTGAAGTTATCAACAAGTAGCAGCACGTTTCGTTGTTTAAGCTAGTGTTTTTAGAACATCCTGAATTTTTTGATTTTCCAATTAGGATAAGTTTTCTTTTTTCTGTACCTGTCATATTTGCGCATACAAACACTGTTAGCCATTCTTCAGCTAATTTTCCTCCTATGCATTTTTCCTATTAGTACATATTTGGGTGTCCTATCGGGCAACAGCTTATAAAAAATTCCGGTTTCATCAGCGTTAAAAATATCTTCATCTGTATATCCTTCTCGTAACTTTGGCCACGAATTCGTCCCACCCCTTCTCTGTTTTTTCAAGATTGACACTTTTTGCCTCAACACAAATTTTTCCAAAGCTCATCCCATGCCGAAGCTTAAAATGATCAAGCCACCCACCAGAATATTTGAATTATGGATGTCCCAGTAAGCGTCCAAATTCTTCTGCCTTTTCCATAAGTACTGGAACTATTGGCTAATTTGCACTTCGACATTAAGAAAACCAGTTAATTAACGCACTGTCGACGTCAGGCTTTTCACAAAACCTAGGTTAGGTTGTTTATGACTCCTAAGAACTGAGGTTACTATTTTCTACAAAGTACATCTATAAGATGCCGATAATACCAAAAGATGGAATCTAGGGAATTTCCCTGCCTACATATGTCAATTGACACTATACGCAAAGTTCACCAGAATTTTATACCGTTATATGCAATGTTTTTTACATTATCTACTAGGTATAGGGTACTTTAGAGACTAAGACCGTCCGAGTTGATGCTATAACCGATGGCGTTATAAGAAAGTTCTACTGTATTTACAAAATTTACAAATACTAACTTTAGTTTTACTGACATGTAACCAGATAAATTTAAGATAAATAAAATACAGATCCAAGAATTTGGATTTATTTGTCAAATGCAATAGATAATGGATGAGCCGCTACCTATATTTATTGAGAACCACGGACAGATTTGATAGCAACCACACCACAACTTGTTTGCACGTATGCCTCAACATTTTTTGTCAAGCATGTTCCGCCTCTGATGATGCGAACGAGTATCTTTTGTAACCTTCAAGCTGTCATGTACCATTTGTATTCATTATGTCCAATAAATGTTTCAGATGTATTATTCTCTTGATTATTTCTTAAGTCTGTCCTAAAATCTATTTATCTGTAATTAAATGTACCTAAAACAACAAAAATCAATGCGATGCTAAACAAATTTCAACGCCTACTCGAATCAGGAATACGTTAATAATAGAAGAAAGTGGGCGTCAGGTCTTGTGTGGACCAACTTCCACGTAACACATGTACCATGAACATCTCCGCGAGAGGAGAAAGCCTCACCTCCATGAAACGACAGAAACTTAAGGAAACAACGCTGTATGCGCTCAAGGTGTAGCTGGTGTGAAATATAATATGGTGATCATATAATGGAGGCATATTCTAATCCGGATACGACAAAGGCAAAGTACAGTGTTTTAAGGGTTGCTAGATCATTAAAGTAGCAGTCAGTCCGCATTAGAAAGCCTAATTTATTCGAAGAAGAAGCAGTGATTTCGACAATATGTAGCAAGAAGGGGTATAACGTCAAAACTGATACCCAAGCGTTTATGTGTTTCGGCCGAGGATAAGTGCTGATTCTCAATTAAGTAAGTGGCGGACGTTGAGGTTAATTTGTGTGAAAAACGCATGCTTACGCATTTGTTAATGTTAAGACGTAAACCATTTTCAGAGAACCATTCGAGATGATATTGATCTTAATTTGAAGGAGTGCCACGTCCGTATCAGATGAAATTTTCATATAAATCTTCAGGTCATCAGCATATGCTAGAGCTGCAAGAGAGCAAGTGAGTGATTCCAGTAAGTCGTTTATGATAGAATGAAAAAAAAGGGGTCCCAAACAGAATCCTTGCGGTACACCACATCGAGACACAAATTTGTAGGAACAGAAACCATTGTAGCAGACGCAGTTAGTGTGGTTGGAAGAAATGGAGCAAATGCGAAACCGGTTCAGTCTCTCCAGTAGTATATTATTAGGTACGTATTGTCTCGAAAGCACTAGAGAAGTCGGTATAAATTACATCGGCTTTCGAACAATTGTCCAAATGATTGGAGACAAATTGCGTGATTCTGGCAAGGTCGGCTATGGGGTATCTGTCTGGAAGAAAACTATGTTCGGCTTCAGATAGATGTCGCTAAACAAAACAGAGGATAGATTTCTAGATGATAGATTCAAAGATCTCGCTAAAGTTTGATAAAATTGAAATAGGACGATAGTTGTTAAGGACCTATTTATGAGTTATGTTAAGTCAAAAAGATCCGCATTTAAATTTTAGCAAAATCCCAAAAAGTAAATATATATAATTATTATAATTTTAAATTAACTGACCAAATCCAGCTGTAGTAAAAAAATAACATAGCCAACCCAAAAATTAAAAAAAAAATCAAGAAATGTCTAAGTTTTTCAAATCAATCAAAGGAAAGTCCCAAAAAAAACCATAGAAATCCTAAAATATGGGTAAAATAAATCAATCAACTAACCGACAAAATTCAACGTCAAAATCTTCATACATATAAAGAAATTTTCCAAAAGTACAAATGCGAAACAACGTCAAATAAACCTAGAAAATATTGAACTCATAAAATCGGTTCTATCTATCAAACAACGTCCAAACTAGCTAACACACCTCTAGCTACACCGTGTGTATCTATCTGGTATGTACTTAATCCTTAATGGAAATTATCTACACTTTGTAATTCATATATTTAAAACGCATTAAATTAAGAAAATGGATTAGTTTATTCTGAATCCGCCTTACATATCCAAGCCCTTATTCCCTTATAATGATTACAACAAACAAATAAAGTATCGAGCGACTGCACGTCTATAAACTCCTATCAGGGAATTAAGCTTAGCAAACAATAACTACACTGTACGCAGGAAAGGATAAGCAGCACAAAAGACGAGATAACAAACGACCGCAACACCATTTCCAGAATAACTACCTGCAGGAAATCTATTAACGAAATAAGCCGACGTTGCCATATCGCTGCAGTTGAGTATCTGCACCACATCTGTAAATGTATTTCCTTATTATTACAAAATCGTTACGAAGACTGCGCTGCTGTATAAAATGTTTAATATAAGAGGAATTCAACAAGGAAGTGATACTGAATACTCCTGTACTACTAATGTTTTAGCAGATTAGAAATGGTAGTTGTCAGATGCTTCGTTTCTCCTCTATCTCTGCAGTTAGTATCCATAAAAGACTTGCAAAAAGTGCATTGCCAAAGCAAGACTTTTATAATGTTCATAAATTCTCACTGTTATGAAACATTTATATCTGTTGTAACATGGAAATATATTCACATATGTAAGTGCATTATAACAAGGAAAGATATGTTATGAAGGTAATGTTTTCATCGTAGTTTATAATATTAGAAATATGTATACATATATTTAGACAACAATGTTTTGGTATAAGCTTCCCAATTTTCCCTAATATCATTTTCTAAATTTATTCAATATCAAATCGCACACAAATACATAAAATATTGATATGTTTATCAGTTCGATACACCTACATGTAAAAAAATAATAAGACATGATGCTGCATTATCAAGCCTGTTTTTATTTGGGCGGCAGAAGGAAGTTGAGCAAATTGACACACGAAAGTAGCTTTCATCTGCAAATATAGAAAAGTTGCGTATGGCGTATGCGAAAGATGTATAACAATCGCATACGGCCGACGAGAGATAGCGATGTTTGTATTTTTTTCGCTTTCAATTCGCCCGAAACCAGTTTGCTAGGTTCGATATCCGAAAACTTAAACAAACCTCCGAGGCAGCATACTTCGATAGCAATTATTATTTGTTTACTTCTATTTCCGTTGGATATGACTAGAAAAAAATTTTTAAATTTTATATAAAAGTTATTACATTGTAAATATGAAAATATTCTGATTATTTTGAAACAAAAATGTTTTTGATGGTATTCGACGCATATCTATCAAGAGCAAAATGCACTGTTGAAAATAATTGACAGATATTTCTTAAAAACAATAAAAGTTGTAATTGGTACGTAAAGTAACGTAATGTTACGAATGGCGCCATCTAGCGACAAAGCCGTTTAAAATGGATTATGCAGTGCACTGTAATTATGATATATGGATGGTTCGCGTGTTTTCTGGAGACATTCTAGAGAGGGCGTTCTAGAACAGTCTAGTTTAGTGTAGAGAATTCTAGAAGCTATATTTTATGTATATAAGGGTAACAATCTCCTATGTGGGATAGTCTTGAACTAGCGCGTAATTAGAACGGACGTTGTGAATATAAATACGAAACGTGCATATAAATTTGTGTTAGTTGAAATAAATAATTTAATTAGTGTTCTACGTTACCAAGTAATTCTTAAGTGTTAAATTAGTTTAAATAAATACTTCTGTGAAAATATTATCGCCTGAAGATTATTTAAAAACCCTAAAAACGTAACAGTAACTATAGAATGAAGGAAGGTACTCAAAATCAATAACTGATTGGTACCTCCTATAATTTACAACTAAAAATCAAACATGTAATATAACCCAACTTCGAAAAAACACTCATGTTTATGCCATGAGGTTCTTGATATTTTTATCATGGAAGAGGCAAGAATGGGAGCGTACGGACTGAGAAATACTAGTAACTGGAGAACCCACAATGTGTCGGGACAAACTAGTATAGAAACAGTAGTTACAAACCTAATTGATATGGGCAGTGACGGCAATCACCAGGATCTACTTGCGGAAACTAACTAAAGAAGATTTAATGCTCCAGAAATCATATATGAAAATGCGAGTGTGTGTTGCAGCAAGAACATTAAGTTATACAATGGCAGTGGCTTTAGAAACATTTTCAGTAAGTACAGTTTCATCTGATGCATTACATACCGCACAAATTGTTGAGCAAGTAGACAAATTGTTTGATTCTGTAAATGGTAGAACACCATACCCGGAAAAAAGGAAAAGATATGCGAGCTTGTGTTAGTAGAACATCTAAAAATAGAGACTTTTGGTATAGTATGTTACAAAAAATTCGAATGTGAAACTTTTTTGATAGAAATGGAAAGAAAGTTACTGCTCCAAGATGCAAAATGGGTTGGATTCAAAGTATAGAAAGTTTCATAATGATTTGGGATATATGCAGCGAAGCTGGTTTCAAATTTCTTAGGGCAAGAGCAATAAATCAAGATCCGCTGGAGAATTTATTTAGCGTTATTAGGCAGTATGGAAGAGGTAATGATAACCCAACTTGTTATCAGTTTACCAGTGCTTAAAAAACATGGATATTAAATGGATTAGTGTCATAATTGTATAACGAAGGATAACACAGCAACATTTGAAGAGGAAGATAGTATACCATGGAATATACCAGACAAACCAGAAAATATGCAGAATTACAGGCAGTAACTTATGTATCCGTTATACAGTTAAACGGCTTCAATTAGAGTGCGAAGATTGTGATTTCACCATTCATTTTGAATGTTAGAGTCTTAGTGTGCACTATCGTGTAGACAATAGTGACACATTTCGTCCTCTTGAGGATGGATAAAAAAACTTGAGCAAAAACGGGTTAAAGAGAAAATGCGAAATATCATACACAGTTGCAAATGAATCAAAAACTTCAAAACAAAGAATATCTACTGCTTATCAAAACACAACGTTAAGGCAGTTTTATGCAGAACATCCTTTTACAAGTTGCAAAGAAGCCATTGCCGCCACCGCCTTTCATGGTTCGTTAACTACTGCAAGAAACTGCACACTAGCTAGAGAAGGAAGGCTCCCAAATGATATTTACTGGCCCAGAGCCAGGTCTATGTACGCATTACAGTACGCGCTACAGAGTGCAGTACATACGTAGTGCAATCAATGAGTGGAGTGTGAAACAACACCAATCAAATTGGAACCATGTACCTGGTTAAAGGCCCAGCAAACGGGTGATGGAACGACTATCAAACCGATTGATTACTGACTTCCTCCCACTGAACAGGATTCAGCTGAGGGCATTAACGTGTCTATTAACAGGACACACCTGCATAAGATGGAGATCTACGAAGATGAACCCTAATGTAGACTCTGTAATGACGAGGAAGAAACAGCCACTCACATTCTCTTCGCAAACGCAGCACTTAGCCAATGAAGGTTTGCTATGCAAAGCGCATTGGAATCACCGTTGGAGATGTTTGCCAAACAGGCTCCTAAACCTGATCAAGGGAACTGCCCTGTTTGACTAAAACAAAATCAAAGTAGGAATAATACAGTAGGCCTTGCAAGCCGCAGTGTTAGGGATATTAAAAGACCGTCCTACGTTGATGGAAATTAATCAATCAATCAAAGGTATGCATCCCACTGACCGTAGAGCATAAAAGACGGTATAAATATGCGTCCTAATATATTTATATCTTTTCGACAAAACTGCAGGTCTTGATCATAAATGAATTCTTCAACTGCTGTCATAACTCGTCATCACTCTTAAATTTCTTCCCCCGAAGAGTTTCCTTTAGTTTTGGAAACAAATAAGGATCACTATGAGCTAAATCAGTCCAGCAGCTCGAAGCTTTTTTCTTTTATGTAATCACAAATTTGATCAATTACGGTAGCGTAATACTGGCCAGTA
>SMLS01063236.1:0-14091 GCA_004785975.1 Popillia japonica
GGAAAAGACGTCGTAGCTAAAGGAGAAATACCTTCTCTGAAATCATCACATCCTTTGCAAATTATATTAAAACCTAGGTTGTTACAGTTCATACAGGTGACACAACAGGCGAATAGGTCTCCTTAAATTAAATCTGCGTTTATATCTAAACCTTATTCCTATTGCAATATTTCATAAACAAGATTAAATTTTCCAAAAAGATACGTAAGGTAATGTATTAAAATAATTTAAAATACAAAGAAAAAACCTGTAAAAAATTTTCTTCGACCTGTATATTGCCTCGTTTTGTGGCGTTAATCCGATAAAAATACAATCTTCTAGGACACAGAAGGAGACGTTTACGCGATCGCGCGACATTAAAATAGAAATAAAAAGAGACGGGAAATGCATAATGCTATTTTCGAGATAGCATATGAATTTCTTCAAGCCGACTTCACTACATGACGGGAAGATCATCTCCAGTATGATCTATTCCGTCAAAGGCTCGGTCGCCCGTTTCGAAATTGATGTTATTTATGGGCAGTCGGAGATGACATGTGGGCGTCTTCATATTGTTCATCGTCGGGCTGGTCACGGACGGCCAAGACAAACAATATAAAAAGAAGAACAATTGACAATGGGTATGACAAAGTGTAATGACAAAAGTCGAAGCTTCGTGTAAAGTCGTTCCGGGAAAACGTAGTACGCGTTTTTTTATGTTCGATAATCGCCTTCACAGCGTTGTAAGGCGGGACCTCAATATATGTTGTGGTAGATTTTTATATATTTTAATTTATGTTCTAAGTATACTGAGCATCTTATAATAGATTGCACATATTTAAGATTATATTACGGAACTTTGATTGAACTTTGAATCGTTACAAGATTTTAGATGATATTTTTAATCGAATAGTGTTTTAATTAACCTTAAAAGTGAAAAAAGATATCTGGAAAATATATCGGTTTTTACATACATTTTTGTTGGGATAAACAAATCAACAAGGAAAATTATTGTCTACCGCCAAGATCTACCTGGCCCACAATCTAAACCGAAGACAACTTCATCTGTTTACAAAAATTTAAAACCAAAAGAAATGAAAACATATATGTGAAAAGACCAGTACTCCGGCATAACCAAATCAACTGCATATAATAATAATAATCTTCTAAATTTGTCCAACAGCAATGGCTATTTACAGGACATACTTTTACAATTCGAGTAAAGTAATATTACACAAATGTACAAATAAAATGTAACAAAATATAACAAGAAAGAGAACTTATTGAATACTATCATAATCGTACAACTAAGAATACGACTTATTATAGTAAATAGTCATATGAAAGACCGGTGCTTTCACCAAGGTGTTAGTTTTGGCTCGAGTATTAGAAAGCATACTTGACATCCTAGTATTTCTCGCTGGGACATTAAAATTTACATAAGCAAGCAAAGCTGACGAATCTATCCTATTTGATAATAAATTGGCCAAAAATTTTGCACTATAATTATTGCGACGCTCTTCTAACGATAAGAAACTATGTTGGTCCAGTAACAATATATATGTAATTGGAACCTCGTTGAGGGTAGTGACCAGATGTTATATAGAAGAGGTATTTTAGGAACTGCTTTTACACACGCTCAATGGATAATATTTGATAAGTGTAGTATGGATACCAAATCAAATTGGCATATTCTAATTTGCTTTGCACTAGAGCGAAATATAAAGTTTTCATAACTAAAGTACTGCCACAATTATGAGAGAATCGTATCAAAAAGCTTAGAGACTTAGAAGCTGAGCTGCATACAGAAGAGATATGTTCAGAGAAAATCAGAGCAGAGTCAAAAAAGCACACCCAAGTCCCTAACTTTTTGCTTCCTTTCGATTGAATCGACATCAATGACGTAATTAAAAGTAGTAGGTGTAGAGCACTTTGTATAGCATAGAACCGAGCATTTCTTAATGTTAAACGCAATATTGCACAAAGTGCACCATTCGTTAATTAGTGAAAGATTTGTTTGCAATTTAATGCAGTCAGCATGGCTGTTGATAGTGCTGTAGATCTTAAGGTCATCTGCATACGCCAAAGAGTCACATCGTAGTCTAAGAAGTAGATCATTAATAGATATATTGAAAAGCAGTGGTCCAGGGTTTGAACCCTGTGGAACACCTGACGAAATCTTAAAGTGATCAGATCGGAAACCATTATAGACGACGTACCCATTCCTATTACTAAGGTAGGATGAAAACAATTTCAGCAGAGAAGAAGAAATCCTACAAATATTATCCCTATTAATACATGTATGACAATCTTTAAGATCGGGCGATAATAAAAGAGGAAGAGAATTTAGCGAATAGTACACTAGACAACGCGAGGATAATGACAATTTTCCTGCTATAATATTATGGTCCAATGAAAGTAGATTCACAATGATTTCTTCAACAGACAGAATTTCTGATTTTTGGTCTACAGAAAACCCTAATGTGCTGAGACACGCACAACAGTGTTTTAGGTTTCACATCTGCTGTGCTATACTGGATCGTTTATCTGTATTTATTGCAAAACAACCTTGAACACCTGTTAAATGAATTATCTTTAGCGCAAGCTGACAATATTTGGCTACATCAGGATGGTACCTCAGCACATAAATCAAGAATTGTAGCCAATTACCTCACTGAGCATTTTGATAATAGGTGGTCGATCACTTGTCAAATCCAATTTTGCGTACCAAATTTTCAGCTGAACCCAAGTTCGAGCCCAAACGTGACAGTTTATTCATTTGACAAATACCTGCACCCGCGATTAAGGTTAGAGCGGTGTTTATACGAAATTTTTATTGTCCACTATCAAGAACTTTAGTTAGAGTTACTGAACGTAATTTAGTCAAAGATTTTTTTATCTCTCAGCTATGTAAGCTGATTTACGCTATTACGTCATTTAGAAGTAGTTAATAAGTAAGTGAGGTTATCCTTTTCTACATTAACAAAATGCAGTGTAATATATTGTGGTTGTAGTTGCACCAATACAAAACTGAGGTTCTGGAAGAGGTCGCTTGATCTATATAGAAGCCTAGATCAGAATACTACTATCTTCAGTATTAATTCGACACCTCTATGACGGGTATAAAAGTTCCAGAAAATTTAGAACTAGATTCTATATTAACAAGCAGAAAAAAATATTTAATTTCGTTAGACAACAGATCGCATAATTTTACTATAAACTTTCGTGGTTTAGAACTCGAATGATGAAGGGAAGCCAACTAGCGGGCAGCTCTCTAAATGTACAGAATTATGTCATTTTCGAAGACTACAATTGAACATAGGCGACATTGATGCTGCTGACTTTGTACTTGCTGTTTTGCTAAAAAATAAAATCTTACAAGTAATGATGTTGCCCTTTATTCATAAGGAATTGCACGGTAAATTGGCCAGTATTGAATTTAGAACAACAAGATAATATAGTCTCCTGAAGAAGAATAGAAGTTCTCAAAGGGTGCAGAAAACAAGTAACCTAAACAGAAATATAGACTAATTGTCAATATTAGATTTGTCAGGTATCTGGGGCTCGTCCTCGATACCAAACTGATTTTTAGACAACACTTCTCGGAGACCGTATCTAAATTCCTTCGCACGAGGTCTGTCCTACATCCGCTCCTGTGTCACAAGAGCTCTCTGAGCCTCAGAATAAAACTGGTGATCTACGTGACGCTTCTCCGACCGATACTGACCTACGGTGCCTTATTCTGGTCCAGTGCCAGTGCATCTCAAATTAAGTGGCTCAACATCGTCCAACCTCCAAACGATCACCGGAGCCCCTTGGTTCGTTACCCAGATACACAGGGATCTGGAAGTTCCCGTTTTTTACGATTACGCCATGGAACTGGCCAGAGGAACCCTCGAAAGGATTTCTCGGTCGGAGAACCCACTCATCCAACACCTAGGTGAGCTGAACCCGGACAGACCTCCACCACGAGTCGCAATGAAGCCGATTCTGGAGAACGCTTGATTTCCATCATATGAGGAGCCACGAACCCCACATCCCGATCGGCTAGAACCGCCCAATCCTCGCAGACAAAAAGGTTCAAGGACCAAATGGCCCAACTTTGCATAAAGCGAAGACCTTAGTAATATTAGATTAGAGCACTTCAGAGGACATTTGCCTGCTGAGAATTGCGGAAAATGTGAATAATTTCGCTGATCAGGCTGTCAGCCTCTCCAGAAGTCTTCCGAAGATTGTCTTTAGAAAACTTCTGAAGAAGATTTTGCTGGATATCTTTGGTTACGGAAATATATGGAAGTTAGTCACATTGATTGGACCTGACGTGTTACTACACCGTCCGATATGACTTCGTTACCTAGATTTTCTTGTAACTGAACTTTTGAAGGAGGTTTCTTTCAATAAGAGGAGTAGTATGGTCTGCTAGAATAGTGAGAACTCTCCAGATTGTCGGTAGTAACACCTAAAATAATAGCTGATCGGAAAATGAATTG
This sequence comes from Popillia japonica, assembly GCA_004785975.1. NCBI lineage: Eukaryota > Metazoa > Arthropoda > Insecta > Coleoptera > Scarabaeidae > Popillia > Popillia japonica. The sequence continues at coordinate 4,470 of SMLS01063236.1, forward strand.
CCAGAAAAGCTTGGTCTCTAAGGTCCCTGCAGCTACTTCATTTACATGTTTGCGTGTATAGTTATTTGAAAGACAAAGTCTACAAGCAAGCAATAAATTAACAGTACAACGTCCAAACGAGTTGAGGAAACAGCTACACGTCGTGTAGTCAACAGATTTTGATAATTCATAAAAATCAATTTTAATCCTAATTACTTGCGTTGGTTACGCCCCACTTGTTGACACATACTAGATAGAACTTTTTTTTATTAATGAATTAAGTAAGCAATTCTACCACAACCTACAACATCTTTTGTAAGTGGTGGTTCTGAAACATCCTGTATAATGAAAGAGTGTGTTGATAGAATCTGTTATAATTCCAAAAATATTTAAATGTCCACCAAACTTCGCAGGAAACGGGGCTGTCAAATAGGGAACACTACTTGTGTTTTCTTATTTTTCATTTCCTACATTGTTTCTTTTCTAACGTAATCTTCCTCATCCCACTGTAGGTACCAATTTTCTACGATTTCTACTATCCGTTTCTCTGCATGCATCCCCTATATTCTGCTTTCTTTTCATACAGCCTGTAGTAATTTTTCTGTTATACAGCAAAAGAGGAAACATTACAGAAACGTTTTCCAGTTGTTATGAACTTCTAGATTTACTTTTAACGTTTTATTAACATTATACTAATATAAATGACTTCGTAATAAAATTTTGTTTTATTCGCAAAGTTTCTATCAACTATGACATGATTATAATAACACTTCCATGGAAACTAATATTCAACCGTTATACGTCGCACTAGACCATTATAAACAGATGTAATACATAAAACTAATAGATGTTTGGTTATTCTTCGGGTCAAATGTTTACATCAACACATTGTATATACACATACGTTACCAACACACATTCTCACACACATACAAGAAGGCCCTGTATATACACGAATAATATTATACATCGTGCACTTGTGGTATTTAAGTTCAATGAATTATTTTTACTTCGGTAAAGCGTAAACTGTTCAGTTGTTTACTTGTCGTTTTTTTTCCTCCTCCTTTCGGTTACATATCTTTAAAAATTGTAGCTGGTCACACACTTAGTATAAATATAGCGAGCATGTGTTCCAGGAACGCGGGACACGCGATTATCGACTCAAAGCAGGGGACCATTAATGGTGTTGCTCGCCTCTAGGTCGGGCCCCCAAAAGGGATGGAGACACATGCACATGTGTGGACTTGTGTGAAGAACATCTTCAAGATGTCTGCAGCATGTGCGCTGGACATCCCCGTGGTTGTATAGTACGGTCTCGTCTAGACGGTAGGGTTGGATATTTTTAAAACATTCTCCTGAGAGACAACCGCGGCTAATAGGGCTAGACCGGTCCAATATTTCACTGGAATTATATAAATAAACGCGCTGGTTTTATATCCCTGAAGAAAAGATTCCGAAATGGTGAGTCGACTATCTATGTAAACTGCCGCTGTGTACAAACAACATTGTGTCTTGCGTGTACCATCCGATTTACAACAGTATGAACGAGATATAGTGGTACTCACGTTTCCCGATGGGCGTCTAAATTCGTTACTTAGTTTTCTGTCGGTTAATAAATCATTAGATTAGGTTTCTACGATTTATTGTGCGGGAATCATTTCAAAGAGAATTTTGTACAAAATCAGTTTTGTTGTATCTTTTTAGAAAATGAGTCTTTGTAATTTGCTGAAAACTACTTCGATTGGTTTAATGAAAAACTTAATATTGAGCATTATTTAAATTAAATCAAAATAGTTTCTTGGAAATGCTAGAATGGAAATAATCATGTGAAGTAAAAAGTTTTAGTTGTAGATAAGGCTTAGCGTTAGGATAAGGCTATGACTTCTTTTGATATTTTTGGAACCAGTCTTGTATGTTTCTTGGTTTTACAAGCAGCATACTTTAACTTTGTAAGCTCATTCACTGGCCAGCTAATTCAAATTCCTTTCTTGTTTCGGTACAATTTTTCAAGGACTCTTGATGATATTTCCAGTTGATAGAAACTGTCAACACAACTAAGAGCCATCACAAATTTGGATGCCAAAACGTTTTCCCAAGTGTGATCAGGAGAACATTTTGTCTTACACAGTATGTCGGAATCCAAGAAGCAGATTTTTACGAACATTTCAAACATTGCTCCAGTACTTTTATTATTTAAAAGATACCAAACTATCCCTAACATGGTGATCTACTTCGATAATCTAAAAAGAAGCTATTATCTTGAAGACAACTAAAGTCCAAAATGATTTAAACATAAAGTTGAGGAAAATTGCGACCATTGCCAGTTTTTAATCTCTACGCCTGATGCCCATATCTTTGTCATTTTATAGCTTGCTTCATGTGGGAGCTGATATCAAATCCTAGTTAATGTCATTATGTCAAGGTCATTTCCTTGCGACTTCTTCTACGAAACTACGCTAGAAGTTTTCTTTTTCAGTTTAAAATTCAGTTTAAAATTAAAAAATGTTTTTTAATGTCATTTTACAGGATGGTGCTTATTTTGCAATATCTCTCCTACCAATATTGACATTTCTTCTGTTGCATACATTCAGCGTTCAATCTTGTATTTATTGATCGATGACGTTTAATTAGTTTTCTTGAAAATTCTGTTTGTAGGCACGATTTGCCAGATTAAAATATTTTATTACCTACGTGGTAGTGTGGAATATAAAAAATTAGTTTACTTAATTCTGGTTCCTTTTGCGATATTGGTTCTGCTAGGAATGCTAGGAATAAGGCTTTAGTAGAGTCAATACAAAGCTGCAACGAGCAACATTTTTCTGCTCTTATTGCTACAAGTTTCTACACAAATATATAATGTCTTCCAAGAGCATAAAGAAGCTTCAGCGTCATTAGATTTATCTCACAAAAAAAAAGAACTGATGCTTTTGTTTTCAAAATGCAAATTTTATTTCCTTAACCAATGAATCATAAACTTGATTTTTCCTTCTTGTTGCTATATACCACAAAAACCATTAAGATACAAAACCATGTAAGCCCAAATTTTTATTTTCATTTTATTATACCCTTACAGGAGATAGAAAAATATTGGTGCCAACATCAGAAGGACTAGTGCAAACTAGGGATATTAAAAAGCAATGTTGCAATACTGTAATTTGTGACTAGACCAACCAAGCATTGGTTTTTTTGTTTTCGCAAACTTAAATTGTCGATTGTCAAACAGAATTAGATTCTTTAGGCCTTACGCCTTCCAAATTGGTAATTAATTTCTACAGCTCAATATATGCGACCATTTAGTTCATTCAGAAACATATTAGTAGTTGTGGAGGACGTTCAGACTTCCACGGAGTTTATTTGAGAATCGCATTTGTCTCAAATCTAAAGCTTCTTTCATTGCCATATATTCCCTCAAGATGAAGGTAAATTGTTGGATGCATGGCTCATAGCATAAAGTCCGATTGTCGAAGATCTGAAGCTTTCTTTAAAATAATTAACCATCAAGCTTGTCAAACAAAAATGTTGAGAGAACAGTCAAACATCTAGTTGGCCCTTCTGTCAGAGATCCACCATCTTCCGACGTCAAGATAAGCTATAGACAACAACATAGCCTACAATAAGGACCACATCTGTCAAAGCTGCAGTCTTGAGACAAATAAACATCTTAATTCCATTACCAATCATCCGGTCGAAATGTTTAAGTTCAACTCTTACGATACTACCGAACTTAGGGACCTATTTGATCTACCCTTAGTTAGACGAGGACAGCCACAAAAAACGAGGATGCTAGCATTGATCTAGAAATGGAATTTAGGTGACCAGAATGAAAGGTTAATAAGGAACGGAACTTAGGAACCTACCTGGTCTAGCCTTAGATTGCGGAGGAAAAGCACAAACAACACAATACTGGCAATGATCTAGAAATAGAATTTAGGTGACCAGCCCGAGAGGATGGCGAGGAACGGAACTTAGACACCTATCTGATCTAGCCATAGTTTGACAAGGAAAATCACGAACAACAAGGATACTGGAAATGATCTAGAAATGGAATTTAGTGAACAGAACGAGAGGATGGCGAGGAACGGAACTTAGTAACCAATCTAGTTTAACCTTAGTTTGAGGAGGCACCCCACGAACAACAAGGATACTGGCAATGATCTAGAATTTAGGTGACCAAAACGAAAGGAGGAAATGAAACGAAGCATTCAAGTTATGGAGGATATACCCAAAAGACTGTCTAATGGGAACTGGTTATTAGTTATTCAGCTTCATAAAAGCATTCAGCAACTAGTTCCATAAGGTAACATGATACGAGAAGACTTTCTTCTGAGACTCTTATGCCAAAAGAAAATTTACCAATCTTACCGTAACAGCGAGAGCAATATACTATCAAGACCAGGAACAAGACGTGCTAAATAAGATCTATAATTCTGCTTGTTGCGTCCTTATTTTCAGTTTATTGTTATCTTAAGATAGTCAACTATTTGTGTTACCTATTTTCTGAATTTAACAACTCAAGCTGTGCCTCAATACCTTGTTTCGTTTTCTATTTACACCATTAAAAAAATTCCTTTCACACTCTGAACATGTTTCCCTGAAAGTACATTATCCGGAAGAAACTAACTCTTGCTTAGATAGCAGCTCATTTGATATAAATTTCCACGTGTCTTATTTTTAGTTATAAAAGTTGTTACAATTATTAAAGAAGAAGCCTATTAGCGTTTTCAGACATCAATTGAGCACAAAAATTACCTTTTCACATTCAAGCTAGCTCAGCCGACTAACCTCATGTACCATAAAATTATATAATTGTGTGGTTATCCCCAACTAACTCGTATAATAATACTGAACGTGTAGATGCTTCCGTCTTTCCAACCTATTGGTCATTGTTATCTTCACGGATATTATTGCTCATAATTATCGTCCAGTCATAATTGAATGAATCTTAATGAAGAATGAACGGAACAATAAAAGATCGTAGAGATACACATTAAAACTACTGTTAATCTGCGTTGCTAGAGTCTGTTGGCCTTCGTAGCGTTGGCACCTTGCGCGTCCAAGAAGATGAAGAAGAAAAAACAACAAATAGAAATATGTCTATCTTGCTTTGACGGTCGTTCCTCTCTAAAACAGGACGTACCCGTTGTTGTGACAGGTCAAGAATAGCCCTGCGGTCAGTCGGATCATCCCTTGTATCTCGAGTGTTGTGCACAAACTTTTCGACAATATAAAACATTCCGAAATAGTTTGTCGTCCTTTCTTAGGGCGGTGAGAGGTGCGAGGGTGAAAATCACCCCTCTTTACGGAACCTTGACCGATGATGCCCTTTAAGTCTAGCCAGCTTCCTCTATTTTAAATTATAAGAGTGTGTGTTTTCTGGAGCCTAACGGTATTAAGATTTTTAAGATGTTAAATGGAACAGCATGTATTTGATTTATTTTAGACGAGATTAGTTTTGATAAAATAATTCTGCAAGAAAATTGCTAAACGCCGACTGGGAAAACAAACAAAATGCTGGCTTCTATGCAAAATATAAATATGTTTAAGTTGAAATAATCCATGTTGTAAGGTGAAATGTAATATATGTAGAATAAAACAATCCTCTACATATATTAAATATGTTTACCTACTTATATTATTCTTTAGTTTTTGTAAAAAATAATATTAGAGTAAGAATCCACCAACTACTCACGAAAAAAATTGCCACAAACCTGTATGTGACAGTAGAGACAGTGACAAAAAAAAATTTGCGGAAAACAAAAGAATTATTTTGTTGCTAAATAAAATAATCTTGTGCTAGATGACTATGACAAACTTGTACTTTGACAATGACTTAATATTTTACCATTTTGTTCTTTATATGTTGCCAAATTTGTTTTGGCAAATTAGTTTGTTTCATTACAGCTTGGCGTTTGTACACAAAAAATATTAATTCAATTTTATAGCTCAAGTCGACAAAATAAAAAAGTTAGATAAGTGAGTTCTCCATAAACTGAACGAAAAACAGAAATAGAAGCGTCTGGAAACTTGCTTGATGTTGCTTTCTCGCATTAAAGCTAATCCATTTTTGAATCAAATTATCAGTTATGATGAGCAATAGATTCAATAGGCGTATTCGTTTATCTGTTTGATTAGTTCACTTTGATTAAAGTGACCAAACCGGAACAAACCAAAAATCTGGTCACCAAACCAGCAACATTAAGACAAATGTACAAGTAAACACTATTCAAACCGCTTACCGTCAAAATAATTTTAGGGTAGTTAGTAGAGGAGTACAGTTTGGTTAGTTCAGTTCGGTTACTTAAAAAAAAACACAACCAGATCAGTTTCTTCAGAAACTGAACTAACCTAAAGTGACCAAACAGATAAATGAATACGCCTAATATAACAATCGCATTCGGTCAGTGGTTAGACAAGAATGAATCACCAAAACATACTCCAAAGCGTAGTGTTCATCAAAAGAAGTTGATGGTGAGTGTTAGGTGGCCTAGTGCAGATGTGATTCATTACGATTTCATGAAACCAGGCTAATCTATCACAGCAGAAATATACTGTCACCAACTAGACAAAATGTTGCTAAAACTTAAAGAAAAACAGCCCATATTGGTCAATAGATCAGCTCAGAGTCTATCTTATTGCAAGATAACGTCACACCATACACTGCGCAGAGGATCGTGACAAAACTACAAGAATTGAAGTAGGAACCACTTCTTTCGCAATTTAGAATTCATACATTCTTGTTGGCTAGGGTTTTGTTCCATCGGCCAATCCAAAACTCTCTATTGCTCTTATTGCTGTAAGCGTTTCTGTAAACACTGAAGTTATACATAGTGTATTCTAAACAAAAAAGAACCCCATCGAATTTGCCTCACAAAAAGAGAATTGATGTTTTTGTCTTCAAAATCAAAGTTTTATTTCCTTAACCAATGAAACGTTGGAAAATAAATTGGTTTTTTTTCCGTTCTTGTTGGTATATACCACAGAAAAGCAGCAATTTATTACAACTTTACGAGAAGCAGAGAAATCTTGCTATCAACATAAGAAAAACTATTCACTAGCATCTTTTCCTTTGGGCAATTTCAAGCAAGACTGTAGCTCATATAGAGAAAAAAAGTTGAAATTCTCTAATTTGTGATCAGAATATTTTAATAATATTAAAGAGTTTACACCTTAATTAAACTTGACAACTCAAAATATCTGGTCGTTTAGTTTGTTTAGAAAGTTACTAGTAATTGTGGAGGAAATTCAGACTTACACATTGGTTGGTGCACTATTTGGGAATAATATTCGACTCACATTAATTCTCTCCAATTGTTATGTATTTCCTAAAATTGAGAATTTGATGAATAAGATAATTTATGACATCTATGTTATCAGCAAACCTTTTCTTTTAATATTTCTAGTTTGTAGTTAGTATCAAGGATTTGCCAAAAATATGAAACCGTGAATTGATCCTATTATTGAATGTTCTAAAAAGAAGAAGATGATGAACCAAGAGCATGTTTACATACTGTAGACGAAAACAGTTCGAAGACAGGTGTTATTCAGTTAGCGTTCATTCCCTCTGTCCAAGTTATTTAAATTCTTCAAGATAGAGTCTCAGCATTTGTGGCTCACTTATCTTGTCTTGCACCTACCCAAAATATGTTACTAGGCTACTGTGTGTGAAGATTTCTGATTATCTTGCATAGATACTTCAGCAAACCAATGTTTCTGACGACGACATCTTAGTCAGTTTCAATATCGAGTCTTTTGCCACGAACATACTTGTAGAGGAAAGATTGGAGATCATCGAGCAAAACATTCTGTAATTTGACGTTTTAGAGGTTAAAGCGTCTCACTACCCTAAACGTTTTTGGTCTCATGTTATTAGCAGCGCACTACTATTTACAACGAGATAATGGGCGTACTAAATCCTGACAACTTTTATTTACATTTGTAGGATTTGCCAATACCGTTTTGCTACCTAAAATTGTACTCAGTTCAGACGAAGACCTCGCAAATACACTTCAGAGCACGTGTAATGTTAAATGGCCTCACTGATAGTGGCGAGATTTAAATTGCATATCTCTGACGGTTATTTCTTTTGGCTTTGAAAACAAAATTTAAATTACGTCATGCTAAGGAATTGGCCGAAATTTATATCTCTTATTTACATTGATACATTTTGATTCTTGTATATATCATTTTTGAACAGAGCGGTTTCTTCAATATAATTTTTCAATGTCCAGCATCACATGTCCTAAACGTCATCAAAAATTTTCTGGAAATATTCGCAAATAAGATCTGCGTAAATAATGAACAAACTATGAACGAAAATTGTTTACAAGACCGTTGTGTAATCAGAACAATGTGGTCAAAACCTGTTGCAAAGTATTGAGAACAAAATTCTCCGACAAGAATAGAAAACCGATAGCGTTAAACAGCTTAACACTTTAATAATGGAATGAAACTTCAGTTTCAACATTAACCAAGTTTGTAAGGAGAATAAGGAATAGAATTTTAAACAAATAATGAAGTTTAGATGAAATTGTTAATCTTTTATCCAAACAGTAACAGCACCAGTTACCAACAAAGCACTCAATGCAAAACCGATGTATTTCAACAGCTTCCATGCAGATAGATCCGGATCTTTACAGCTTTGAGTTGTATCAAATTATTATTATTTAGTTACATAAATAATTCCCAGAAACTTCAATACTGTCTGCTAAAGATACTTTCCACCACAATTGAATGAGGCAATATGTAAGTACAGCGGGTTGATTTAGAATCGACTCAAACTGCCATAAAACTCGATAAAAGTATGCGTTACAGCGATATCCGAATGCGAAGCAGTAATGATATGGTCAACCATATATAAATTACTATTTATAGATGCAATATATTTTTGTATCAAATCGAGTTTCATATGCAGGTACACAATTATGCTTAATGCAAGGGATCAATTATATATTCTTAAATTGATAATTTTGTAATGGGATGTTATCATGTTTTGAAATAAATAAATATGGTTAAATCGCTATCACCTACATTTTCACTATATTTCTATGTATTAATGTAATTAAAAATTGTATGAGTAAGGATTTTTGTATAATTTGAGTTTCATATGCAAGTATACACTTATATTTAATGCAAGGAATCATCTATTATATTTAATGCAAGGAATCATTTATATATTCCTAAATTGATAATTTTGTATTTCTCTATATTTCGAAGCATTTATGCCACATTAAAAATTGTATGAGTAAGATTTTCATATTGTTTGAATTTCATAGGAAACTACACAATAAAATTGTATTAATTTGTTTTTAGTTTGACTGTCTTTCTGTTTACATTTCTTATTATTTGAAATAAATTAATTTTTGTTTACTGTGTGTTAATTAATACTAGAATAAAATCAGGCTTTTTTAACGAAACAAACTTAAGGTGAACATAGATTCCTCTCTAATAACTGCTTTGATAAATAATTTTTCTTATGGTTCCAAAATTAATTTGTACCCTATTATTAAAATCAGATAAGTTAGTTACAATAATTATTTTATTTGTGTTTATGTGTTATTAATGGGTGTTGGTAAACGCTATACTATGTAATAATACAGATATTAAAAGTATCTGAAAAAGAATATATTTCTATAGCTATTTTTTT
>SMLS01063239.1:0-14783 GCA_004785975.1 Popillia japonica
TTCAGTAAAGAGGTTGAAAAGGTCAAAAATGTTGAAAGTTTGGAAAACGTCAAAATAACTTCAAAAAAATCTAAAATGTCAAAAAAATGTTGAATATGTCAAAAATATCAAAATAATGGTTAACTACAATAAAACGTCAAAATAATGTCCAGCAGGTCGAAAACGTTAAAAAGATTGTAGAATTGAGAATGTTGAATATATTGTTAAAAATACGGAAAATAAATGTCAAAAAGATCAAAAATATCAAAATAATGTCTAGCAAGTTAAAAAGAAAAAAATGTTGCTTGGAGAATCGAATGCTTCTATAAGGTCAATAAGTAAAAAGAAAGTTGAAAATGTCAAAGTAATATGTATCTAGAGAGTCAAAAAGATTACAAATGTCAAAAACGTCTGAAATGTCAACAATGTCAGAAGTGTAAAAAAATCTCGGAAATATCAAAAATAGTGTCCTAAATATTAAAGAGATTAAAAATCAATATAACTGTTACAAGGTTGAAAACGTAAAAAAAAATTGAAAAATTTGAAAACGTCAAAATAATGTCGAAAATATCAAACATAATATCGTAAATATCAAAGAAATTAAAAACGTCAAAATAATGTCTAGCAGCGTCGTAAAAAATATTGTTGAAAATACTGAATATAAATGTCAAAAACGTCAGAGCAATCTTTACAAAACTAAATATGTCAAAATCATACCTAGAGTGTTGAGAAAGATTACAAATGTCAATTAAACATCTGAAATGTGAAAAATATTGTCCGAAATTATGTCTTTAATGTTGTCAGGAGGATAGCAAATATCCAGGAAGCTTAAAATGTAAATATGTCTAGAAGATGTCAAACGTCAAAACTATCACAAATAATGTCGTAAAGAGAGTCAAACAATAAAAATTGTCGAAAATTTCGAAAATAATGTCGAAACGACAAAAATATGGAAAATAATGTCTGAAATATCACTGAGATCAAAAACGTCAAAGTAATATCGAAGGCGCTGAAAAATCGAAATTCCTAAATGTCAAAACTGTCAAAAATTTCAAAAATAATGTCGAAACGTCAAAAATATTGAAGATAATGTCTTAAATCTCACGTAGATCAAAAACGTCAAAATAATATCGAAGGCGCTGAAAAATCGAAATTCCTAAATGTCAAAACTGTAAAAAATTTCAAAAATAATGTCGAAACGTCAAAAATATTGGAAATAATGTCATCAGAAAAAAATCGTAAATATTAAAGAGATAACAAACATCAAAGTAATGTTTAACGATTCTAGAACGTCAAAATAAAGTCAAAAAAATATTACCAAAAATATTGAAAATAATGTCGAAACGTCAAAATACTATTTAGAAAGTCTAAAATGTCAAAAATAATGTTGAAAAGAGAGTCAAGCGGTCGAAATAATGTCCAGAAGGGCATAAATGTATGTAGTTGTGGAAAAGGTTGTCAAATAGGTTGAAAACGTCAAAGTATTTCTTAGAAAATGGACATCGCTTAGAAGGTCAAAAACGTCTAAATAATAAATTGGTCAAAGTAATGCCTAAAAAAAATGTTAAAAATTCTAAATATTGAAATGGTCGAAAATGTTATCAACAATAATGTCCCACATGTCAAAATAGTCGAAAACGTGAAAATAATGATGAAAAACGTCAAAAATAACATTGAAGGTACCGAAACTGAATGGCGTAAATATATGTAAGTATACAATGTTGTGGAAAATATTGTTGAAAATAGTGAAAAAAAATGTCAAATAGGTTGTAAACGTCAAAGTATTTCTTAGAAAATGGATATCGCTTAGAAGGTCAAAAACGTCAAAATAATATCTAGTGTGTCAAAAGGGTCACAAATCTGAAATGTCAAAAATTAGTGAAGTGTAAAAATTCTATCCTAAATTTCAAGAATGTCGAAAATCTCAAAAGAATATCCAGGAAATTGAATATGATATCAAAAACAATGATGATAATACTGAAAATAAATGTCAAATTGGTCAAAAACGTCAAAGTAATGACTAGAAAATTAAAATGTCAAAATATTGCTTAGATTATTTTCGACAGTATTAGTTTCGATCGTAAACGTCACTTTTGACGTTTAGGACCTTCGTATGATTTTTGACATCTTCAATATAGTGTTTGATTTTCCAGACTAGTTTCGACAGAAAATTTTGGGCTTTATGTACATTATGTTGCGGTTTTCGTTCTTTCTGACGAAGGATCTAACGCCGTCTTTATATGTACCTAATTAGAGTGCGTGCTATAATTAATAATTGGACCGAAGCTTGCTTAGAAATAATGGCGGACATTTTAGGTAGCCTATTTCAGTTAGTTGATTATTTCCTGTGAATGAAGCCTGTATATGTGCCAATTATGTGCCGTTACGTCATGTACTAAGGAAGGAAACTAGACTTAACCTATAAAATTACGACCCAATCAATACCGAATCCAAACCATTCAACATATGTCACGGGAGGCATGCAGGGTATGAATTCTAATCTCTAACGGCTAAAAGGACTACATAACACACGCTCAAGTCAATAAATATACAATTTCCACCGATATACATATTTTTCGCAACTCCCCAAGATAAAATTGCACCAGCTTCGTAGGGAATAAATTTATTTTTTTTCCTGTATGTATGTGCGTGTATAGACTGGTTACATTCGAAAATAATGATACCATTGTCCTTATTTATTGTTGCAGGTGAATTTATTCCTGTTCGTGCTGGATTTGTACTTCGTAATCGTGGGACATGCCGTACACCCCGGTATGTAATCTTCCTTTTTTTCGCTCTTGCTTTTCCACATGCTCCTAATAAAGTAGTCGAAAGCTCGTTCGAGCGTTAAGCGAGAACAAACGTGTCTATCGAATGGTGGTGGAAACGAATTGCTTAATTTACTAAGGGAGTTTTATAGCTCTAAATCGCTTGGTTTTAACGTAAAAGTGTTAAAGCCATAAATATTTATATTTTTTAAACAATAACTTGAAAATTTTATACAATTCCTTTAAAGTTTCAACGGTGAGGATCAGCAAAATTTGTTTCGATTTAGCGTTATATAAATGTAAATAAGAGACCTGTCAGTTCTCATACATTTTCATTAATGTATAGAGCGAATAAGTGGATGAATACATGAATGTATAGCATACGAAACTCTATACGCTTTTAGCCTATATCTACATCTAATACGGCTATAACGCATATGTTGATGAAAATAGGAATTTCCAACGAAATACGGGCGAAATAATATATGAAAGGGGAACAAAATATGTGTGTTTCCCAGTTATATAATACGAGGCTTTGCGTTGTATTCCAAATTCGGTCATAAAAATATGGCTTATCTGAGATGTTGTGATGTATTATTGGATTTCTGAAGCAATCTAGAAGTTCGGCGGTTATAATAACACCCTATCGTTTTTTAGGGTTATGTTATTTCCATCGAATATTGACAAAAGATATCGTTGGAGTTCGATATTCTTAAAATATTTTCGAAGTTTTCACTAAAATATGTTCTGACAGCTGTTAGAAATATATGATGATAGTTAGAACTGTCAAAATTGGATTGACAGCTGTCAAAAATAGATGCTTTGGATTTTTGCAACAATCAAAATTGTAAAGACTAAAAAAATTTGCCTGTCAAAATATGGTCGAATTTATTGAAAATCGAATTAATTTTGAGATCTTGTAGCTGCGTTTTGACAGTTATAATAATCAAATCTGGAAAGAAAATAACCTTCCTTATAATCTTAAAATAATTATAAAACAGTTTAGCAACTGTCATAAATGTTTTAATTATTGCATGCAATCAAATAAGAAAGAATTAGCTGCTTTAACACCTACAATTGTCAAACCTGCTGTTATTTCAGTTTGTCTATCAGAATTTTTAACTTTGACAGCTGTCAGAATATATAATATATAACGACGGTAAATGTCAAAAATAAGAAATGTGAAAAATCTATAGGCCCCATATCTATCAGCTATCAATGTTTTTTTTTTATTTTTACAACAATCAAAATTGTAAAAAATAAATTAGATTAGAATCCTTTCGTGCCTTTCGTAATAGTAAGTATTATAACAACTGCAAGTGTCAAAAATAAGAAATGCGGGAGCTGTCGAAATATGTTCGATTTCAGTGAAAATCGAATTGATTTTGAGGGATTTCAGATGCGTATTGACAGCTATAATAATCAATCTGGCAAGAAAATTTTATAATTTTAAATTATAAAAATTTTTTAACAGTTAGACAAATGTCGTAAATATTTTACTTATTGCGCGCGATTAAATAAGAAAGAATTAGCTGCTGTTACTCCTATTTTAACACCTACAATTGTCAAATTTAAAAAAAAACTGCTTTTACTTCAGTTTATCTGTCAGAATTTTAAACTCTTGACAGCTGTCAGAAATAGTTTAGCTGTTTTACCCGCAAAAACCGGAAGGCAAAACGTGCTTGTATAATTTCACATCTTACCTAATAAGTGTTAGAACGACGGCAAATGTAAAAAAAAGGAATGTCAAAAATCTGTCAAAAAATGCTCAATTTTTGAGACAGTCAAAACTAATTTGTTAGAAAATAAGATGTTTTCTTTATAATTCTCATTTAGCAAAAATATTTTAGCAGTTAAATCTATACGACTTACTTATTGGCGAGTTTGACAGCTGTCAAAATTAATTTAATGATCGTATTCTGCTTATACAGTTTTACAAGAAAAATATTAATTTATTCGTTAATAACTAATCAATATTACAAATCTGACAACTCTAAGATGTGTTACAATGATCAGATCTGAAAAGTAGGTGCTAAATTGTGATTAATTTGTAAACTGTCAGAAATATTTTGACAGTTACACCTTCTAACATCCTTCTTGATAGGCGTCAGAGGTATTGTAGGTAGAGGTATCCGTCAAAAGAAGAAAAAAAAATCTCGATTTTATAGAAAAGTTTATAAAAAATTCACTATTTTCGCAAATTGACAGCTGTCAAATATACTTTGACAGATACACTTGCTAAATATGTAGATGAATGGCCTATCGAACGATGAAGGATATCATTGATTTTATAGTAGTTTACAAAAAAAAAGTAACTATTCTTGCAATTTGGCATCTATCAGAAGTAGTTTGACAGTTAAAATTGTTAAATTAAAAAGAACAGCTACTAGAATTTAAGCTGAAATAAAAAGGAAATAACTAGTTCTATGATTTCTTAACATTCAGAGAAAATCGAAGAAATAGTATTTATAGAAAAAAAATGTGTCAGATTTGACAGCTGTCAAAAAATTTTTGAATTTTTTTAAAATAAGTTTTGCTACTATTTATATATAGAATATTAAACATTTTAAGAATGATCGGCTTTGTTGTGGTAGCTAGACCTCTTAGGTGTAAACCTGAAAAATGCTGTATTTATAAACTTACTGTGATAACTATTTTGACAGTTATATCTATTAAAATTTTGACGAAATAAGCAATGTTTAAGTTTGACAGCTGTCATAGTGTTACGACCGCTGGAGCAGGCACAAAATAACTGCTTTAGGATTTAACAGCTTGCAACGAAATCATAACGTTTATGTACTGGTTTGGAAATTGCTCCAAAATAGCAATTTTCCTGATTTGACAGCTGTCAGAATGTTTTTGATTATTGTGTTAGCATGAAGACATTTTTTTTACCATATTGATCTGCATATATTTTGACGGCTACAGTTGTTAAATTTACAAAACTACTTTTTTCAAATTTGACAGCTGTCAAAATCAATTTTACAAATTTTTAAAAAGAAATTATAACGTTTCCATCTTTTAAAAATTTCTCTAATTTGACAGTTGTCAAAACTGAAGAATCACTTTTTTTAGAATTTGACAGCTGTCAAAACAAATTTCACAAATTTTTAAAAAGAAATTATAACGTTTGCAACTTGGGAAAATGTCTCTAATTTGACAGCTGTCAAATCTGAAGAATCAGCGTTTTTAGAATTTGACAGCTGTCAAAATCAATTTCGCAAATTTTTAAAAGGAAATTATAACGCTTGCAAGTTTTGAAAATTTCTCTATTTGACAGCCGTCAAATCTGAAGAATCGCTGTCTTTGCGAATTTGACAGCTGTCAAAACCAATTTCTCAACTTTTTAAAAGGAAATTACATATAACGCTTACAACTTTTGAAAATTTCTCTAATTTAACGGCTGTCAAATCTCAAGAATCAGCTTTTCTAGAATTTGACAGCTGCCAAAACCAATTTCACAACTTTTTAAATGGAAATTATAACGTTTGCAAGTTTTGACAATATCTCTAATTTGACAGCTGTCAAATCTGAAAAATCACTTCTTTTTGGAATTTGACAGCTGTCAAAACCAATTTCACAAATTTTTAAAAAGGAAATTATAACGTTTACAGCTTTTGAAAATTTCTCTAATTTGACAGCTGTCAAATCTGAAGAATCGCTGTTCTTTTTAGAATTTGACAGCTGTCAAAACCAATTTCAAAACTTCTTAAAAAAAAATTATATCGTTTGCAAGTTTTGACAATTTCTCTAATTTGACGGCTGTTAAATCAGAAGAATCACTTTTTTTAGAATTTGACAGCTGTCAAAACCAATTTCACAACTTTTTAAAATTAAATTATAACGTTTGCAAGTTTTGGCAATTTCACTAATTTGACAGCTGTCAAATCGGAAGAATCGCTGTTTTTTTAGAATTTGACAGCTGTCAGAAATATTTTCAAACGTTAAGTTTGAATAAGCATAAGTCAATAAGACATTTTATTTAGCGTACGTACCAATACGTCTCATTTTAGTATCACGTACGATTTTCTCGTTACAGGATGTGAATGCCTGATATATTCGACCACGCACGGCAAGGAGAAAGGCGTCTTCAACAGTCCCGACTTCCCCAAACCCTACTCGCCGAATATCGATTGCATACTGTACACGTTCGTCGGCAAGCGGAACGAAATCATTCAGATCGAGTTCGTCGATTTCGACGTGAGGAAAACGCATCTGGAGTGAGTTGGGCCGTTAATGCATACATACACATATATAACCTAATAACTTCGTAAAATGCGACAAAATACATCTTTTGTCCGTTCGCGTTGCAGTTGCCTCAAAGGAGATTACTTGAAACTTTTCCTACACCTCGACGGCGGCCAAGTGAACGAGTATACCCCGTGGGAGACCCTCTTGTGCGGCGGCCTGGCCGATATCCCGACAGTATTATACTCGTCCGGACCGGGTTTAGTGTTGGAGTTTCATAGCGGCGTAAAAACTTCGAATGCTACAGGATTTTCGGGTACTTTCAGGTTTATGGACCGCAGTAAGTGTGTATATATAGTTTCAATTTTCACGCTAATACTGCGATATAATGGTAGCGTAGTTAAATATTTAATGAAATACCGTTTTTATTGCGAATTTAACTTTCAATTTGATTTATACCACGCATACTACGGTAAAGTTCAATTATTTTGACAGCTATCATAAATATTTTGACAGGTATATAGAAGAAATACGTAATTTTTGCAATTTGACAGCTGTCAGTTTTATTTTTATGGTTATGATATTATAAATGGTAGAAACTAACTTTTGAGTACAATTCTACAACTACATCCGATATATTTTGACAGTTATACCTCTCAAAACTGCAAGAAAGAAGTATTTTTGTAGTTTGGCAGCTGTCAGCGTATTGGAACGGTCTAACGAAATATTTCTATAATTTCACACCATTGCAACTTCTGAAACCATTAGAAAACAACTACTTTCTAATTTGATAGCTGTCAAAGATCAGCCACCCCCTCGAATTTCTTCAAAATCACTACTTTGCTATAATTTGACAGGTGTCAGTTTTCTTTTCATTGTTATGATGTTAAAAATAGTGAAATATAACTCTCGTTTGGCAGTTGTCAAAGTGCTAAAACGGTCAAGCGAAATATTTATATAATTTCACAGCTTTGCAAAGTGTGAAACCGTTACAACACACCTATTTTCTAATTTGACAGATGTCAAAGAGCTACAACCACCTCGAATTTCTTCAAAATAACGACTTTGCTATAATTTGACAGGTGTCAGTTTTCTTTTGATTGTTCTGATGTTATAAATAGTGAAAACTAACTCTAGTTTGGCAGTTGTCAAAGTGCTGAAACGGTCTAGCGAAATATTTCTATAATTTCACAGCTTTGCAAAGTGTGAAACCGTTACAACACATCTATTTTCTAATTTGACAGATGTCAAAGAGCTACAATCACCTCGAATTTCTTCAAAATAACTACTTTGTTATAATTTGACAGGTGTCAGTTTTCTTTTCATTCTTATGATATTATAAATAGTGAAAAATAACTCTAGTTTGGCAGTTGTCAAAGTGCTGAAACGGTCTACCGAAATATTTCTATAATTTCACAGCTTTGCAAAGTGTGAAACCGTTACAACACACCTGTTTTCTAATTTGACAGATGTCAAAGAGTTACAACCACCTCGAATTTCTTCAAAATAACTACTTTGCCATAATTTGACAGGTGTCAGTTTTCTTTTCATTGTTCTGATGTTATAAATAGTGAAATCTAACTCTAGTTTGGCAGTTGTAAAAATGCTGGTACGGTCTAGCGAAATATTTATATAATTTCATAGCCTACTTTTGACAAAACAATTTGACAGCTGTTATTTTTTTCTAGTTATGATATTATAAATTATGAAAAACAACGTTTGCCAACCATTTTACGACTACCACTTGTTATATTTTACCAGCTACAATAGGCATAGTAAAAGAATATCCGTTTTAAAATTTGATAGCTGTCAAAAAAATTTTCAAAAGAAAGGATCGCAATATTACTCCGAATATACTGCTCGAGGATTGAGTTTGTAACCACTGAACATCATATACATTTTGATAGTTATACCTGTCAACCTGTCAAAGTAACAGTAGCCAGAAATAAAAAAAATAAAACACGACAGGTGTCAGAACGGGAGCGAAATATATATTTTGACAACTTCAGGTCAGGTTTTTATGTTTTATAATTTTGCAGCCGTCAGAAATATTTTTTGACAGTTATACCTGTCAAAAGTCTAAATAAATAAACTTTATATAAAATATTTAAAAAAGTGACAGATGTCAAGCAGAGTGCAAAATAAATATTTTGACATTTTAACATTGTTTGTTTTGTTTTACTCTTAGAAAAATGCTGTATTTAAAACTTTACAGCCGTTAGATTTATCATTTTGACAGTTCTCCCTGTCAAACATAAAGAGCTTAGTATTTCCTTGCAGTTTAACAGCTATCAAGGGGTTGGAACATCCTAACGAAATATTTCTGTAATTTTGGAGCTTAAAACGTTACATTCGGAAAATTTTTCTAATTCTAATTTGACAGCTGTCAATTTTTTTATTAAATTATGAGTAATAATCACTGCGTACAATTTTACAACTATGAGACAGCTACTGCTATTGGACAGGCATCGTTGTCAAAATAATAGAGTATTTTTTGCAGTTTGGCAGCTGTCAAAGTGTTGGCACAGCCTACAACAAACACTTCTATAATTTTATACTTTCCTACATAAGTTGTTTCTAATTTGACAGCTGTCAGATTTGTTTTTTTGTTGGTTATGACATTACAGATCGTAATGTCAAATTTTGACAGCTGTCAGAACAATTTCTGTCAGGAATTTCTGAACTGAAGGCTTCTAATTAAAAAAGGGTCGTAGCCCGTACGAATATTGTTTCGTATTTATGTATGTATGTAGATTCGAGGAGACCGATTATAATAGAGTGGAGCCGAACAATTTCGATAAATCTAAAACGGAAGATATGCTCTATTTACCCTGATTTCGCATTATATCTGTTTGCATTACGGGTACGAATTCGAAACGAGATTATTTTCATTTTAATTGGTGTCCGCTATGTGGAAAATAGGATGCCGTACAGAGAAGTATGACCCAGTTTCGGATGACCGTATAAAATTACCGAGATAACTCACCCTTTATCACAGCGGAGAGTTATTATATTGAATCGGTTTCCGGATTATGTGAAGTGGTTATTGGGAACTATCTACTACTAGGATTAATTTCCGTTTCCTAAAAATAAACACTTTTTTGAATCATCCTTGTATAAATTTTTTTTCAATTTTGCAAAAAAAATAAATTCTTGGTTTATCCGATGTTTTGCTTCCGTTAATGCTTCCCTCCCTGTAGGACTGTTCAAGACTGGGGGACAGAAAGTTTCCGGCACCGTTTGCGATTACCAATTCTCCAGCGTCGACTACATGGTGGCTTACTACGGTAATTTCTATTCGCCGAGGTACCCTTCGAGCTACCCCAAAAACATAAAGTGCTCCTATCATTTCAAAGCCAGGTATGTATTTTCTTAGATGTAGGCTCCAGTTTTAACGGTAGGTTAAGCTAACTTTACATCCTTCGCATTTCCGGTTTGGATTAAAAGATAGAATAAGAAAAAATCGGTTATCTGCTTAATTCTGGACTATTATGAGAGCCTTTCGATGATAGAACTCCTTGAACTGGTACCAACTGGGGGAAACTCGACCCTAAGAGCTCCTCACATTGTGTAACAACCTGAAAAGTTTTGGATAACTAACATTTGGCTGCACAATGTTTTAACAAATTTTCGACTGCAAAAATCATTTGGGCAGAGCCAAAAAGGCTTAAAGTCTTCGTGTGCATCTTCATGTGAAGGCCAGCTAACTATGGGGAAGCCAACTATAGTGGATTCCTTATCAAGGATGACTATGTGCAGCTCTGATTGGGCTAACAAAATCGGCTCCTCCATAGAATGGTCATAAATCTGCAGAAATATATGAGGCCAACCATATTGGCTCCTCCATAACCAGTGACGATTATGGACAGGTATGATGTGGCCAAAATCCGCCGAAAAGTGGACGTAAATCTGTTGAAATACACGCCAACATTATTGGCTTCTTAGCAAACAAGGACTATTGAAAGTTCCAACGAGGCCAACAAGATCAGCTCCTTCAGAGAACGTTCCTAAATTTTAATGCAACTGTACGGGCTCCCTACCAATGAGAACATAAATAATGCTATTGACTATTTGGGCTTGTACACTGGTGCAGATTGAATGGCCAACTATCTTGACCTTTCTGCACTAACAAATCTGGTGGCTGTTTCAGCTCTTTTGAGTATGGTTAAATACAGTATTAGAAGGAACCTCATGCGTAGAATTTTGACTACACTCGGTATTATTCATCATCTTGATCAGAATTCCAATGATTGAAAGACTGTCACTTATCTTTAGTGATTTGAGAGATTCTTGTGGTCCTATGATCATTTCTGCGGGGGGTTGGTAGCATTTTTCTGGTTGCCATGTAAAATGTTCAGACAAAAATTAAAGATGCCCACACAAGTGACGCGGACCAGTTTAAGTCCTAACTAGACAAACTGGGGTTGGAACTTAATTGACAAAAAAAAATGGTTACAAATTCTAAACCAGAGCCCATTCATCAATACCTCTAGAAGCCCCAAAGCAAAACCTTTGCAAAAGGATGATAGGATCTGCTAACTTTCGGTTTTAATACAGGTAAACCATCTCCCAGAACGATTAGAATAGGAAGAGTCCAAGATCTATTTGCATCTTCAGGGGACCCTAATTAGACAGACTTAGACAAATCTGGAGGTATTTTGGCATCTTTCTGGCTGGCAAGAGGATGCAAGGAGTATTAATCTAAAAAAGAATCCAAAACGCATTTATGTGAACAATCATAAATAGTGCTGACCAAAATAGACGCTCAAGAGACAAGCTAGAAAACAAGAGAACGGCTAGTGATGTCAAGAATAGGAAGGGAGTTCTTCAAACTGCAGAAGAATTTTCTAACCTCCCAAAAAAAGAGCTTTTTTGAGTTACTTTTCTGAGAGCTGCTAAAGTTTGACAATGTCAACTGTCAAAGGATTCAAAGATGGCGGCCACATTCTACCGAGAAATGACAAATCTGACGCAAATATCAATCAAGGCCACTCGAATATCAAATCTGAGCGGAAATGACGTCAAGCTATATCCGAGTTGACAATGTGAAATGTCAAAACATCCAAACATGGCGGTCACATGCTACTTAAGAAATATCAAATCTGACGCAAATGTTAATCAAGGCCGGTGGAATATCAAATGTCAAATGTGAGCAGAAATGACGTCAAACATTTGCTGTGCAGTCTTAGAGATTCTTTCTGCGCAATATTTCGAGATGTAATTAGTTATTTTCAGACATAGTAGGAAAAAGCAAGATAGTGTCAACGAAACAATATTATATTCTTAATATTTGTCTGTATCTATCTGCAAATAGGTGGGTAAATCCATAAACTCTCTAACTTACATAGCACAGCATCAAACTCGTCCATATTTGACATCTAAATGTCAAATTTGACATTTTAACGTCAAATTTGTATAGATTTTAAATTGAGATGTCAAATTTGACATTTAAACGTCAAATTTGTCAGACGAGCTAATAGAAGGGAATTATTAGATATGAATTTTTAAGATAAAATATTGCTTCGTTGTTAGTACCTATAGCTAATTTCACATATTTCTATTCACCTAACCATGTCTGAAAAGGAGTCATTATGTTGTCATCTATATCTGGTCTCGATTGACATTTATGTCAAATTTGACGTTTCTCAGTAGAATTCCAAAACCAGCCAGCCGCCATGTTTGAATATTTTTAACATCAAACTCAAAATCAGTCAAATTTGACAGTTCTCGTACAATCCCTATACATATGTATATGTCAAACATAACAGAAGTAAACGCTACAAGTACTCAATACAAATATGGATAATTGTATTCGTTCCTTTCGTTCTCACATCTCGATGTATACAACACGTGAAATATGGTCACAAAAGTGTCTACCTAAAATGTCCAATCCCGCCAAGTTTAAAACTTGTTTAGATTTGACATTGAAATGTCAAATTTGACGTTTTGGCGTCAAATTTGTATAGATTTTAGATTGAGATGTCAAATTTGTCATTTAACGTCAAATTTATTAGATGACCTAATAGAGAGAAGGATGGTTGTTGCTGTCAACAATAGGAAGCAGATTCGCCAAACTGCAAAAGCATTTTCTAACCTCCGAAAGTAAACTTTTTGACATTACGTAAGTGATTTACGAGTCATTGCAACAATTTGGATGAAAACTAGACATTTGTTCATAATCCAAACAAAACAAAAATGGTTGGTAGCAACATGAAGCGGCGATCATCAAAATTCGACAGAATTCGTAAAGACTTCAGTTGCAGGAGATAAACTGCCGATGTTATGTATTTAGTCTACTATTAATGCTTTAAAACTTTGTGTTAAATGCATTAGAAATTGGTAGCAATGTTAAATGTCAAAGCATCACAACATGGCGGCCAGTCAGAGAAACGTCAAATCTGACATTTAGACGTCAAATTTGTCTAGATTTTAGATTGTGATGACAAATTTGACATTTAAGGGTCAAATTTGTCAGACGAGCTAATAGAAAGGATGGTTGATGCTGTCAATAATGGGAAGCAGATTCGCCAAACTGCAAACGCAATTTGTAACCTCCAAAAGTAAACTTTTTGACATTACGTAAGTGATTTACGCATCAGTCGAATGGGATAATCAAATTTGAGTTGTCAAGAGAAGAAGTTATGGGAGGAGTTAGAATAATTCTCTAATTTAATTTATCTGCTAAACAACATAAATGGTGGCATATGTCAGAACGTGTCGCAGAGTTTTCAGATTCATTGCAATAATTTGGATGAAAACTAGACATTTGATCATAAACCAAACAAATGAAAAATGGTTGGTAGCAGCGATGAATCAGTGATCATCAAAATTCGACAGAATTCGTAAAGACTTCAGTTGCAGGAGATAAACTGCCGATATATGTATTTTAGTTGAGGGGCTGAGCGTCGCTAAAGCGTTGACATCACTGCATTTCGTCTACTATTAATGCTTTTAAAAACTTTGTGTTAAATGCATTAGAAATTGGTAATAATGTTAAATGTCAAAGCATAACAATATAGCGGCCAGTCAGAGAAATGTCAAATTTGACTTTTAAACGTCAAATTTGTCTAGATTTTAGATTGTGATGACAAA
This sequence comes from Popillia japonica, assembly GCA_004785975.1. NCBI lineage: Eukaryota > Metazoa > Arthropoda > Insecta > Coleoptera > Scarabaeidae > Popillia > Popillia japonica. Next base: position 14,028 of record SMLS01063239.1, read on the forward strand.
TTTGACATTTAAGCGTCAAATTTGTCAGACGAGCTAATAGAAAGGATGGTTGATGCTGTCAACAATGGGAAGYAGATTCGCCAAACTCTAAAAGCATTTTCTAACCTCCAAACGTAAACTTTTTGACATTACGTAAGTGATTTATGCCTCAATCGAATGGGAAAATCAAATGTGAGTTGTCAAGAGAAGAAGTTATGGGAGGAGTTAGAATAATTCTCTAATTTAATTTATCTGCTAAACAACATAAATGGTGGCATATGTCAGAATGTCTCGCAGAGTTATCAGATTCATTGCAACAATTTGGATGAAAACTAGACATTTGTTCATAATCCAAACAAAACAAAAGTGGTTGGTAGCAACATGAATTCGTAAAGACTTCAGTTGCAGGAGATAAACTGCCGATGTTATGTATTTTAGTTGAGGGGCTGAGCGTTACTAAAGCGTTGACATCACTGTATTTCGTCTACTATTAATGCTTTTAAACTTTGTGTTAAATGAATTAGAAATTGGTAACAACGTTAAATGTCAAAGCATAACAACATGGCCGCCAGCCAGAGAAACGTCAAATCTGACATTTAGATCTCAAATTTGTTTAGAAATGTCAAATTTGACATTTAAATGTCATAATTTGAGAGTTTAGCATTAGTTTTGACAAAAATAAAGTTAAATCTTCAAATATTAACCGAAAATTAATATGTAGCTTCACTTGATTGCGTAAGGAATTGACAATTCTGCCAATAGGAGTAGGTGCTGGTA
>SMLS01063240.1:0-14057 GCA_004785975.1 Popillia japonica
AAACGCGAATAATTACAGACAATGGGTCGTGATGTTCACTGCAGGCCAGAAAAGAGAGTAAAGTACATTACGAGAACAAACAAAATTGCAAAGAGAGATACCAAAAATTATTGGCTGCTCAAAAAAATGGTCGAAAATGCGTTAAAATATAACAAAAAGATAGAAACTAGAGGTAACAAACGACAAACCACTTCTCAAACTGATCGGCAAATTGCTCGTATGGCTAAATTGGATCCTTTCAAGCCATTTGTTCAACTCCAACGCGAATTGCAGTTGCAAATAAGTGCACGTACGATCCAACGACGATTACAAGAGGCTCATTTACAGGGTAGGGTTACTAGAAAGGTAAGGTTGGAGAAATATCTTATGGAGTGACGAAACAAAAATAAAAAATAAACCTGATTGGTTCTGATGTCCGACAGTATGTTAGAAGGCCACCAAACACAGAACTGCAGCCAAAGTATACAAAAAAACCGTGAAGCATGGCGGTGGAAATATCAAACTATGGGGGTGTTTCTCATGGTATGGGGTCGGATCGATATATTGGATACAGGGTATAATGGACCAAACTGAGTACTTAAACATCATGCAAAATGTTATGTTACCTTTCGCCAGCGAGGATATGCCACTGAAATGGACATTTCAACAGGATAATGATCCAAAGCATACCGTTCGACAGGTAAAGAAGTTTTTTGCAGATGAACAAATTACACTATTACCATGGCCCTCTCAATCGCTCGACCTCAACCCTGAGAACCTGTGGGCAAATCTCACGATCGCCGTTTTGAAAAAGCCAACACGAAATAAAAACGAATTGTGGCAAGTAATTCAAGAAGTGTGGGTAGCAATACCTGTTGAACGGTGCTGCAAGCTTGTTGACTCCCCTCCACGTCGTTGTGAGGCGATTATTCAAAACAAAGGTCAAGCGACAAAATATTATAAGAAATATTTGTTAGCACGCCGTAAATAGCGACTTGTGTATGTATGTTGTAAGTTCATTAATTTTGATATATTTTGCGATGGTTCTATTTTCATGACCACCTAGTTTTATAAGTTTTGCTTATATTTTTGTTAAGCGTGTTAATATGGTATTTGACGATTACTATTATGTGTATTTACTTCTAATAAAACATTGCTAAATATTCATTTGTAGGTTATTCTTGTGTAATCATTTTCTTGGCGATTTTCGTCATTTTTCTAAATGGCTCTATTTTTGTGACAACCACTGTATATATTAATGAATTTAGTGAATGGTTGGTTACAGCCTTTCAATAATGAACTTGATGATGACGAACTAATAGAAGACTTCTATACTTTTATATAAATACCATTTTTAATTATTGCAAAAGCAATAATATATTATGTTGCATATTGCAATATTATATTGCATATAATAATATATGCAAAAAGCATGGTCATCTTTGACCGTTTTAAAGGCATGATATAGCTGTAAAATTCGTTTTTATTTATTAAGTAATTGTAAGTTTCCTTGCGTTGTGGTTCAATTCGTTCTATTGGTTTGCGTCACAACAGCGTTGCCCACGTCGGTACACATTCATTTCGAATCAAATGACGGTTGTTAGGAAAATTTATTTAGTTTAGTTATTTACTAACTAAAACTAAAGTTTCTTCGCACAAACATTAATTTCTGCAGCTTTTCTATTTTCAAAGCGGATTCAACCAAAAACCATATGAAATAGAATGGAAAAAGTGAAATGGCAAAAATTTTTCTTCTGTGCATATTCAGGCTTACTTCACTAGAAATAACGAAACCAAATATTTGAAAAATCCAAATTAGTTTTAGATCTAAATTTTTTTAATAAACTTATGTAGAGTTTATAGTAGCGTTGCCCTTATGAGTGAAGTCTATAAACATGTTTATAAGCATAAGTTACCGAAATGACCGCAAAATAGCGTAGGCATGTTGTGGGAATTCCCATTTCGAATGAATCCAGAAATTTTGTCCTGGTCACAATAATAAAGCAACTTGCTCAACGCAGATCTAGTGATCTAAGCATAAGGTTTACTGCCCGTGTTTTTGCTGTGATTACATCAGGTAAGGGTACTTTTTATTGAGAACCATAGAATTCCTAATACATTACATAGATTTACTTAAAATGAGACGAGCACGTCATTGCACTTCGACTGAAGTGACACAGATTTGAACATTGCATAACCAGAGAATGTCGCAGCGCAAAACAGCAAATATTGTAGGTTGTTCAAAGAAAATGGTTGAAAATGCATTAAAACCAGCAAACGCTAAAGAAAATCGCGGATCGAAGCGAAAAACTATGCCTTAAACAGATAGACAAATTGTTTATGTTTCGCAGATCCGTTCAAATCATTTACAGACATTAAAAGAGAATAAAAGTTAACCATTAAGGCAAGTGCGATTGGCCGACGACTACAGGAAATTTACCTACATGGAAGGGTCGCCAGAAAGGTGCCGTTACTGAGCACCGAAAATATAAAAAGTCGACTCGGATTTGCGAATGAACATCTGAATTGGAGTGGCGCGCAAAACATGAATAAATAGAAAAAGATTTTGTGTAGTGGTGAAACTAAGATAATATGATGGGTTCCGATGGTAAACTATATGTTAGAAGACTACCACGTACAGAATTGCTGCCTAAATATACGAAAAAGACCAACAATCATGGCGGTGACAATATTAAGCTGTGGGGTGCGTTTTCGTGATCTGGAATCGGTCCAATTTATTGGATCAGACGGAATATGGATCAAAATGAGTATGTTAATATATTTCAAAATATGATGTTGCTTTACGCTGAGGAAAATATGCCGTTAAAATGGGTTTGTCAGCAAGATAATGATCCCAACCATACTTCGCGCATTGCAAAAAATTTTTTTGAGATAGAAAAAATAAACTTATTGGTATGGCCCTCCCTTAGCCTAAATCCCATAGAGAATTTATGGAAGGATTTAAAAAGGGCGGTCGGGAGATACAAAATAAAGAACAAGGCTGAATTATGGAAGATATTCCAAAAAGAATGGTATGCCATTTTAACAGCTAGGTGTCGACAACCGATTGAATCCATGCCAAGGCGGTGTCCAGCTGTTATGTCTAACAAAGGGCAAGCAACTAAATATTAGCAGCTGTAGTCCCGAAGATGATTATTAATTACATATATTCTGTTGTGGCTCTATTTTTATGTCCAACAGACACCAGTCCATTTTTGATATCATTTAGCATTTTTTATTGAAAAACAGTATTTTACTTAACAAATCCCGCATTTTCTTGTTTATAAATAGAGTAAATATATTTGACATTGTTTTCTTTTGTCTCAAATTCTATGCTTCGTTACACCATAGAAAATTGTTGTTTTTCTTAGAGTGGCTCTATTGTCATGTCCAACACTGTATATTCAATTTCAAATATGTCTGAACGGACACGCATGAAATATTAACAAAACATTATTTAGTTTTGTATTAACAATTGGTTAAAATGTCATTATGAAAACTTTATTACTGCATCTAAACTTTGTCATTCCCAAAGATTTGAAAAGAAATTCATGAGTCGTGTGTATAGAAAAGTGAACAATAAGACTTTCTTCGTTTGTCTCTTTAATGGAGACTATTATATCATTATTCTTAAATAAAAATATACTGTGTTTAAAATACTGAAGTGCTACAATCAGAGCTCAGCATCCTTCAGATTATGTATATTGGTAACATTTGCTTTTGGTTTGTGTTGCATATTCACAATTAGAGTTTTTATGAACTATATGCCATATCACTTAACAAACTTATTTAGATTTTTACCGGAAATTTTCGACTTGCAATGGTTAATTGTCAAGACTCCGCCATAGAGACCAAAAAGGTCTTCTGAAACTAAACATTTAAATTTATTAATTTCCTGTAACTGATCCTTTGAATATTATTTTGTGCTACTTCTTAGTGCTACTGTAACTATGATTGATTTTTTATCCCTGTATATTTATCATAAGAAATTATTGTTTGGCAAAAACGGCAAATATCCATGAAGCTCAAATAAGACGCAAGCAAAAAATAAATCAGCAGGAATTCATGAGAGAGATTTATAATAAACGATCGCAAACTGTTTTCGCCTTCGTCGTTTCTCGCAGAAGCGGGGTGCGGGATTTAAGTTTGGGCCGGTCTCGTAGATCCAGCGCGCGCAACTTATGGATATCACGGTCTGTGTCAAGTTCAAGGCCGTCTGGATTCGGCATTTCTATTTTCGAGGAGAAGGGTGCGTGATTTTACGACGAACGACGCCTGTGACGATCAATGTACGACACGGCAATCATTTCCATATGTACATATTAGCATATATTGTACCATACGCATGTACATATACAGGGTGATATACCTATATGTAAGTTGGAGATGAGAAAATATTATCTCTTCTAATCTAATTGTGGAAGCTCTGTAAGTATAGTTGTTGTATAAGTATTCTCTATAATTCAAAAAATCGGACAGAATGGACAATAATGCGAATTAGTACCCATTAAACTGAAGTTGCTACTTCGGCAGGTTAGTGTTGAGCAGACAACTGACGAAGTGAACGCAAGTTTGGGAAGTGAGAGGTGGCAGTTCCTCTCAACAGTCAGAACCTTGCTATATCAGACCACTTTAGTTAGATCTCTCAGAGAAAAATAATTTAGTCCTTATGAAGAAGTTAAAGATCAGTGGTGGAACTCTATAAAACAGAGAAGTGCTATCGCATCGCAATCTGCGATTCTATTCTTTAGTTTGGTACTCTATTTAGAATTCTACTTCTTTCCTCTCGCCGCACTCCACCCCCATTGCTTCGCTTGGTGTCTACAGCTTTGAATGTGTCGACAACGGTAACATGACCAATAAAATCAAAATCGTAAAAACTTTGATATCTCGACTTGTATGTCGTATGTATACATAGAAACATATAACGTACTATTTGATTTTTTTTTAATGGTAATCTTTGTGGTAATAATTATGGTCCTCTATCTTCCGAGCAATTAATGCAACCTTGGGACAGTCTATAGCTCCAATAACCCAGAAAATCTAAAGTTTCTCCTGAAATATTGTTTAATCTATTCTTTTCTTTGGCTGTGTTTGGAAATAAAATTTTTTGGGGCAAAATATTGCATATCAGGAAGCATAAAGTGAGTGGCATCTTTTCTCATTATTCTCCTTTAATTGTTAAAAATTTTTAATGCTTCACGTCTATTAATTATTGAATTATATTCCCGACGATATATAAATTTAAGGGAAGTATTCTCCGAAGTAACGATCATACAAATAACTACAGTGGAATGCAAGTGATTTGCTTCGTGATTTCATTTGCTTACGATCTATGATGAGTTGAATTTCAAAAACAATACCAAATAAAACGTAAAAAATCCTAAAAATTTAGAGTAATTTCGCGATTAAACTATTGGTTACCTTGAAATTGCAGGGTCAGATTAAAATGATTTTAAGGACTGTGGGGTTGCATAATACAGATAAATTTGGGTAACACCAAACAGCATAAGTCTTCAGTTCAAAAAGCATTATATGGGAGATAAGCTACAATTATTGAGAATTGAAAAATCTAGTGGCCTGTGGAAAACAAATTGTTGTTTGTTAAATAGTGCATTATTTTATCTGTCAATATAGTGTATGACTAATTCATAGAATAAGCTTCTGTTATCGGAAAAAATGGAATCATCCCAAAAGAACTTTCAGATAATGATTTACTATGATTTCAAGAAAGACTTGAGCGCGTATGAGTGTGGAAAAGTTTAAAATTGGCATTTTGCACCATAATTGGCTACTGTTTATAGATGGTATAAAGCAAGGTTCGTATATACCTCAGGGTTTCCACGGCCGAGTGGGACATAGGGAAACTACATACAATCGGTTTTCGGTGAATACGTATTATCTCCCTAATACTACTTCAACGAAATTTAAATGCCGCATATTATAACTGGCCTAGCGATGAACATTTCCACAACCATAGTACAAAGAAAGTCATTTTGATAAAGCCAGAAAATTATTCTGGAGTTTTGATAAACGTTTAAGTATGTCTTCTATTATTTCAATGCTGTCTTTTAGAGGTAACCCTGTTGCTTCCATTGTAGAGATTGCAGTGGAAATGCACGGCAGATTAGCATGAATAAAGTTTTCTCAAATGTCTAATTTTCTCAAAATATTTTGTGCTTCCTCAAGGCTCCGAGCTTCTTCAGAATCGAAATCATCAAGAATTTTCTTAAGAATCTGAAAATGTTCAGCGTAATATAAAGCAGAATCGATCCAAGTTTCTCATTTCGTAATGATTGGCGAGGGTGGAAGTGGAAGTTCCTCTGCAATTTCTCGGAACCTCTGGACACGACTTGGTGCTCTTTTTCACAAACAACATCAGCCTATTAGTATTAACATTTGGAAATAAAGTACGAATTAATTCAGCCAATCGGTGGGAACCATGTGCTACAGAGGTCACATGTATCATGATTTTTATATTATCGCTCTTTTTCTCGTTCTTCTAAAATTTGATACAAAACCTGTAGGCCCCTCATAGCGTTGCACATGATGCCGCATTACTAAAAACTAGTAGTACTTTTTCATGTATAATCTCAGACTGCCACAATAAACTCAGAGAATCGTTGAAAAAAGCAGCGACTGATGGATGATTCACTTTATTCAATACTTTTAAAGTCAGCACATATGATTTACCTTTCTTCATTAACTCCTAATGTATACCAAATATATAAAATTTGCGATGCATCTCTGTTCCACATCAGTGGTTTCATCAACGACACCCAAATAAAATGCTCTTTTACTTTTTTCCTTAATTTGTTTATTGTTGTATTATACAAATCGGTAACATAATATTTTCTTCATGTTGGCTCGTCTGGAATGCTTTGTTTCGTATGCTTGTCAAAATTTCAAAAAACTACATTCTTTAATTTAGCTGACGGACTGTAAGCGCAAATAAATACAAAGTTTTTCGGCGAATATCGAGTGTTTAGGTCCAGGCTAAATACTTATTTAATACTTTCGGAGATTATTTAATTATCTTCTACAGAATATTTCTTTGCATTTTAAAACAAGAAATAATAACATATTTGTAATTTCAACAGAAAATATGCACTAATGCTCTAAAGCACGAAAATATGCATTTATCGAAAAAAATACCTAAAATATGCATTTGCATATGCAGATATGTAAATGCATATTTATCCTAAGCCTACTAATAAAATATGCTTTGACAAATGTAAATAAAAAGATGATATTTGTAGAAATAAAAAGACCTACCATTTTGTTTTTCAAATTTCGTGGTAATCGATTTAAAAGTTTGCTTCTTTTGCAATCTTCGGTTTGAAAATGTTTACTGCACCTTTTATATTCAGTTGAAAATTCCTTTTTCCTTTGACATTTTTCAATCGATGGATTTCTAATGTATGTATGTATGTATATTATTAGGAAATTTATGAAATGTTGTTCTCCTTCTCTTTTCGGTTTTAATGTATTACTTTTGCAACCAGTTATATTGGAAATAGTTTCTGGCACTTTTACCTTACAGGTAGGTACTAGAGTATTTAAAAGAGAGCATACATGATGACGCGTTTGCGCCCTTTTTTTGATTGGTTAAAAAGTCACGAGGTAACTTTCCAATATATGCACCTTGGGTATAAAGAATTTGGACGAGATTGCAAGTCGGAGGTATACAGAAAAGGAGCTAACCTATCTTTATAACTGCTGTTAACCACGAAAACATTACTGTGGTGAAGAAGATGGTAGAGGAAGACAACCGTAGTAGCTATGCAATGATAGAGTCCAATCTAAAGATTGGATCCTCGCAACTGAGGCCAATGTTGCACGATCTTCTACATTTAAAAAATTTTGCTCTGTTCGTACCCCATCATCGGACAGATTTTGAAAAAGCACAACGTATTACAATTTGCCAACAAACTTTAGATATGTTGAAAGATGGAGACCATCACATTATTTTCAAAATTGTAACTGGCGATGAAACGTACATACCTACCGCTGTTTAATGTTCCCACTTCCCAAGAGAGCCGAGTCTGGATACATGAAGATGAGGAGACCCCTTATGATGGTGCAAAAACAACGACCAATGACAAAAGTTATGTACGCAGTATGTTTTAGAAGTAAAGGTTTGGTGGCCGCAATTAATTTAGTAGATTAGAAGATACCGCTAAATGGTATGTTGAGAATTGTTTGCCTACTGTATTCAGTAAAGGGCCAAGAAATTGAATCATGTTACATCATGATAACGCCTCATCCCATACAGCAGAGACAACTGTTAAGTATTTAGCGGAAAACAAAACCAAATTATAGAAAATCCTTACCGACCGGATTTGGTGTAAGATTTACTGTACTGTTGGGATGTCCATTAAACAAGATTTTATAAAAAATAGCGTTTGGATACATTAAAATCTCCAGGAGATTTTAATAATCGAATTCTAAATTTAGAACTGGTATTACAGTAGAGTTGTTTATTTTAGTTATCAAGGCTACTACATATTTCAGATTTGATATCACTTATTATTTTGCTGATTTACACTAATCCATTATTGAAACTATTACATCTTGCTCTCGTACTACTTCAGAATTATCGCGGATTTAATCCTACCAAGCAGATTTTGTACAAAATCTGAAACAATCTCTTAATTGCACATCCTCATGCCATATTCATTTGGTTGTTTATTTCATTTTCTGTCTCTTGCAACCTCGAAATCAAAATATATTCTATATTGTGATGAACCGTGGCCGTGACCTCATGCTATTACATGTTGTGATATAATGCGTAACACCGAATACCGCAAATTATGCGAATATTACGAATAGTAGTAATAAATGTTACAACGGAACAGATTACATATGTAGAACGACGTATGGATTGGCACGCATTATCTTTTTAAATCGAGAGCAACATGCACGTGAGTTAATTAGTACCAGTTATATGTTGAAGTTTTGCATAATTTGCAAATTATGTTTTGCAGAGGTTATCGCAGGAAACGCAGAAATTGTTATCTTTAATGTACAGTACTGTAAATTAATATGTAATCCATGTGTGTTGTATTCGAATTTACTAGATCGAATTATTAAAAGGCAAAGGTTTAAGCGTAATTAAATATGTTTTTTTGAGCTCCATAATCTTAAATTTGATTACATTTCGATTTTAGTTTATTTGTGGCTACTTAAAATTAATAATTGCGTTATTAGATATTTTTCTTATAAATATTTCGATAGCAGTTATAGATCAATAATTTTTTTCGAATCACCAGATATATTACTTAATTAGGTCACAATTTGCGTAAAACACAACTTCTGAAGTTGTGATGGGATATATGTAATAGAATATCTTGTATGTAGTCTTGTACTAAAGAATGGCTAACATCGGAAATCAAACAAACACTGGCCAGCATGATTTTTGCCTCAAAAGTGCTGATAGTTGTATCTAATGCAGTTTTTATCACGTTTTAAAATAACTTACGAATTTGGCCACCACCCACAAACCACTTGCCATTTATTATAACGCTGATTTAGAAAGAATCCGACAATTACTCATCTGACTGTTATTTATGCCTAATATCTTGAAAACATGAAAAGAGCTCACTCAGATTCTGATGAAATTTGATTCAAGAAGAAAAAAAAACAGATTTTGATTATATAACTTTTGCACCAAGTTGTTTACATGAGCCTTATCCATCTATTTATTAACATTGTGGTTGGTAATGTATTGTGTCAGAAAAATTCGTTGTACGGGGTGCGATAAAGAAAATTCCCCTATTTAGGAAGTCCACAGTTAGAAGTAACAATATGGAAGAGGTACATACAGTGGTGGACATGAAAATAGAGCCACTCTAAGGAAAACAACAATTTTCTATGGTGTAAAAAAAGCATAGAATTTGAGACAAAAGTAAACAACACTGTAAAATACTGTCCTTCAATAAAAAATGCTAAAAGATATCAAAAATTGACTGGTGTCTGTTGGACATAAAAATAGAGCCACAACAGAATATAATTAATAATCATCTTCAGGACTACAGCTGCTAATATTTAGTTGCTTGCCCTTTGTTAAAGATAACAGCTGGACACCGCCTTGGCATGGATTCAATCGGCTGTCGACACCTAGCTGTTGAAATGGCATATCATTCTTTCCGGATCTCGCATAATTCGTCTTGTTCTTTATTTTGTATCTCCCGACCGCCCTCTTAAAATCCTTCCATAGATTCCCTATGGGATTTAGGCTGGGAGACTGTGAGGGCCATAGTATGTTTTCTTCCTCAAAAAATTTTTTGCCATACGCGAAGTATGCTTGGGATCATTACATTGCTGACAAACACATTTTAACGGCATATTTTCCTCCGCGTAAAGCAACATCATATTTTGAAATATGTTAACATACTCATTTTGGTCCATTTTCTCTCTGATCCAATAAATTGGACCCATTCCAGATCACGAAAACGCACCCCACAGCTTAATATTGTTACCGCCATGATTGTTGGTCTTTTTCGTATATTTAGGCAGCAATTCTGTACGTGGTAGTCTTCTAACATATAGTTTACCGTCTAAACCCAACATATTTATCTTAGTTTCACCACTTCACAAAATCTTTTTCCATCTATTAATGTTTTGCGTGCCACTCCAATTCAGATGTTCCTTCGCAAATCTGAGTCGACTTTTTATATTTTTGGTGTTCAGTAACGGCATCTCTCTGGCGACCCTTCCATGTAGGTAGTTTTCCTGTAGTCGTCGGCGAATCGTACCTGCTCCAATGGTTAACTCTAATTCTCTTTTAACGTCTATAGATGATTTGAACTGATCTTCGCGCGAAACATAAACAATGTGTATCTGTTTAAAGCATAGTTTTTCGCTTCGATCCGCGATTTTCTTTAGAGTCTGTTGGTTTTAATGCATTTTCAACCATTTTCGTTGAACAACCTACAATATTTGCTGTTTTGCGCTGCGACATTCCCTGGTTATGCAATGTTAAAATCTGAGTCACTTCAGTCGAAGTGCAATGACGTGCTCGTCTCATTTTAAGTAAATCTATGTAATGTATTAGGAATTCTATGGTTCTCAATAAAGAGTACCCTTACCTGATGTAATCACAGCAAAAACACGTGCAGTAAACCTTATGCTTAAATCACTAGATCTGCGTTGAGCAAGTGGCTTTATTATTTTGACCAGGACAAAATTTCGTGATTCATTCAAAATGCGAATTCCCACAATATGCCTACGCTATGTTGCGGTGATTTCGGTAACTTATGCTGATAAACATGTCTATAGACTTCAATAATAAGTGGCTGTGTAATCACCATATCCTACTTTGTTATTACGATAGATGTATATTTCTTAACCCAGTGGCTCTATTTTCATGTCCACCACTGTACATCGTAGGGTGAGGGAATCATCCACGTTGTTTATGGTCGTTATTATACCGTTCTCGATAAAAAAAAAACACAGTTGACACACTTCAGATACACAGATTCAAGGGAGATTTACTGGCCGTCCTCATACCGCAAAACATTTTTTGAGGAAGAAAAAATAAACTTATTAGTATGGCCCTCACAGTCTCCCAGCCTAAATCCCATAGAGAATCGATGGAAGAATTTAAAAAGGGCGGTCAGGAGATACAAAATAAAGAACAAGGGCTGAATGATGGGAGTCAAAAAAGAATGGTATGCCATTTCAACAACTAGGTGTCGACAGCCGATTGAATCCATGCCAAGGCGGTGTCCAGCTGTTATCTCTAACAAAGGGCAAGCAACTAAATACATATTAGCAGCTGTAGTCCTGAAGATGATTATTAATTATATTCTGTTGTGGCTCTATTTTTATGTCCAACAGACACCAGACTGTTTTTGATATCTTTTAGCATTTTTTATTGAAAAACAGTATTTTACTTAACAAATCCTGCATTTTCTTGTTTATAAATAGAGTAAATATATTTGACATTGTTTATTTTTGTCTCAAATTCTATGCTTTTCTTGCACCATAGAAAATTGTTGCTTTTCTTAGAGTGGCTCTATTTTCATGTCCACCACTGTATTTGTATATGTATGTATACATATTCCTATTGTGACGTCTCTGCCGAACAAAAGTAGACGTGTTAATATTTTTTAAATATGTAGACGAAATGTACTATATAATACCGTAATTTGCACACGGTTTCACGTTCGATTTAATTAGAACTGACCTACGGTCACAAAAACACGATTTCGACATTGAATCCAGCGCTTTAATAGATACGCACACACACAGCACATAATAACTTTGTGTATAATAAAAATATCACGTACAAGCAGAGTGACGGAGATGCTATTTAAGCTATTCTAACAAAATGTGTATGCATACCTACGCTAATCAAGACGAATGTATACAAATGTTAAGAAACGCACGAATTAAGAAAAAAATTGCTTAAAACATATGCAATCATCGTAAGATATGTAGATTAGATAACGATAAAGTTGATAATGATAACAATGTGGTAATTTAGGCTTTGCTTCGATTCTAAATTTTCGATAGTTTCTTCTGGTATTAATTTGTATATACATATTTCGTTTTTTTGATCAGCATCAGCAACAGACGTGATCTGATGATATTTTGGAGATAAAAATATAATTTTGTTATGTCTACATGAACTGGATAGTATATCAGACAGTATTTTAGTTCGAATTATTAAATAGAGTATATACAGGGTGTGCCACTTAAAACTCCCAAGTCAAATATCTTGGAATCGGATAAAGATGTTTGAATTTTATAAGAAGTAGTTACTAAAAAAAGTGATTGATTCTAGTTTAGTAATTTGGTTTTATTACGTGAAAATATGGCGCTGTGACAAAGGAATTTTTTTATTGCCACACACAGCAGTGTATAATAAAGAAAAAGTATTATCAACACAATTACTAAAGGATATACGAGGGAGAAGGTGCAATTATTGAATTGATTTTTTATTTGAAATATGTATATAATAATAGCCATTTACAATAATGCACTTAACCATTCCCTCCTTTCATAGTGTAAAAACGGTCAACGAGTTGTCTTTAGGGATACTGTCAAAAAACACTTCTTTCTTCTTTCTGACTGGATCCATTTTTTAAGGAAGATGTTCTATAATTTTGATTTTGTTTTCCACTAAATACTGTACAGTTGTCCCTTTTTTGGCACTTTACTGAACAAGTAGGCCAAGAATTCTCAACATATCATTTAGCAGTAACTGTCTTCTGAGCTTCAAATTTCATTGCGGCTCAAAACTTTTTTCGTTGCTTGTTGTTTTCTGGCCATCCTAGAAGTTTCCCCATCTTCATGTATCCAAACTCGGCTTTCTTGGAGACTACATTAATTTCACGCACATCAGAGCGATATCTTATTTTGTTGTATAAGTACGCATGACTCCGATTTAATATAATTGCATGATACAGAACCAAAGATTGAAACGTAACTCTGTGGGCATATTAAGCCATCACCTAAACGTGTATAGGAGCTTTAAATTATTGTATGCTCTTCCCGGAATGCTAGAAGTATACTTACGGTATCTGAAAGAGTTACCTTAATCCCAGATCTTGGCCTTCAGATATAATTGTGATAACATTCCCTTTCAATGCAATTGCAACGTCCTTATGCGTCTCCACGTTTCGCTCTCTGCCGAACAACAAAGCCTTTGTTTTTAACGGACTTAGAATCTACAAATGACATGCAGAAGATGAGTTTATTCATTCTAAATCCTTTGTTATTTTAACAGCCGAACCAATGTAACTGATAGAAAAAGATAAATACATTTGGGTGTCATCTGCATGCATCTGTATATTGGAAAAAGTGACAGACTTAGGCAAAAACTGCTGTATATTGAAAACGGCAACGGCCCAAGTATTGAACCCTGCGGAACACCTTTATTTATTGAAAGGGGCGACGAATCATGGTCTTGTAAGCAGAGAACTTGAAAGCGATCACTCAAATATGTATGATCGCGTTAGTTGAACTGCCGTATCATCACAACCAAAGTGATGTAATTGCGCATCGATAATATCATGTCTGTTGTGTAGTTGCACAACTGTAACCATGCCTAAAACCAGATTGGCAATTTG
>ML217821.1:0-14468 GCA_004785975.1 Popillia japonica
GGGGGGTTTCCACGATACTAAGCGAGAGCTAAGTTAAGCACACAAACACACACACACATAGTGACTGTCGCGCAGTAGGAAAACATTAGGAGCCGCGAGAATGCCGCGAGTGGGATTCTCTGCACTTGATGAAGATGTACTCATACATACACACACCAGGTTCCTCTATGTCCATATTACACTCTTCGGGTCCTGCTGGAGGAGTGTCCCACCCGATGGGGCATGCGCTCCTCTTGAAAAGTCGCCCGTATGTAGCTTCAGTAAGCGACGGACCGGGGTCGCAACTGGAACCCTTCGCGTGATGTTCGAACGTTATTATTATTACTATGTGGAAGCATCAGTGACAGCGAGGCGATGCTGTTAGTGAAATCTGACCTATGTCTGTCAGAAGCCTTCAACGCCGGGTGTCTGGTCCCGGTGGATATGTACAACATTTTCACAATCAGTAAGTTTCAAGAGAAAGACGTGTGATGATCTCTGTGTGATGTTAAAGTTGTCTGTGGACGGAGGAAGGACTCCCTAGCTGGTCCTTCCTGGCGCTGTTCAGGAGGAACAAAAAAAGAGGATCGCTTTTAACCGAGTGCGGATGAAAGGATTATCTCCATCCTTATCATGTTATGTAATAACCTCTACGGGCAACCGATAGTAGGTTATAATTTCCCGCGTCGTCGTTATATTTTGTCCTTTCAGGACCACGGGAATAGAAATCTCAATCATGCGATTCTCTGCTATAAAAATAATCAATATAATGCACTATTGAGAAAGAATAGTTGGCGCCTGTGTGAGAAGTTATAGTGCATGTAGACGAATCTACCAGATCAAAAATTTCCGAGATTTGTTCTCAGGAGGGTTGGGACTTGTTAGGCATTACGTAACTCGAAAGCTTATAGAATTTCAGATATTTAGAAAGATTTAACATTTGGAAGTTTATATTGAATATTTAAATTAATGAATATTTTAATTCATTTACATTGTGATATTTGATATCCACCTGTACTGTTAAATATTGGTTTATTAAAAAAATGCAATTTTTTTCTCTTAATTGTATTTGTGAATACAATGCGTTGCTGAACACTGAATGGCTGTTATATCAACCAGCTAGACTAATATTATTTAGTTATAAGTTACACATTTATATATTTATATCTGAGTAAGATATCATCTTTATATTTTTGTACTTTTTGAGTACGCTTTCAGGAAATGTTTATTATTTTGATCAACAGCAAACTTCCTCTTTGAGTATGATAAATATTGAATGGTTTGTACTTTTTGCTACAACAGTTGCAAAAGGATAAAGTAACGTATTTGAGTAATGACTGGGATAATGTTTATTTGTTCTTGTCGATGCTAGTGATCAATTTTAAATTACTTCAGTATCTCCCGTTATATTTGACATGTTTTGTTAATTTAACATCGCTGGGGAGATGGGAATAGATCCGTTGGTCTTATTATGTATCTTTTGTAATTTATGTAGATTTATTTTGAGGTACTTAACATAGTCAATTCACATTTTCAGCAATTTCTTGAATTTGAATATTTGGTTCTTTAATCTAATTTCTACTATTTTCCATTTTTGATGTTCTTTTACATCTAACTCAGTTTCCGGTTGTTTAAGATATGTTTTATCAGTTTTGCTTGGATTATTTTTTCGATTATGGTTACACTTAACGTTGGGATAAAAATTAAACAATTGTGTCTTAAATCTAACGAATATATATGCAAATTACTACAAATGTTGAAACCTCTGAAATGTAAGAAATAACAAATATAAACTTAAAACATTACGTGTAATAATCAACACGAATATAAAGTACACAACGAAGAAATGAATTAATTAATCCTGTCAGTATTGTTTCGAAATAAATACAGTCATATGTGTATGTATCCCATTATGCTGCTATAAAAAATTATAGAATGGATATGTGCTGTAGAATTACCTACCTGCATGATTAATAAATGATTATTAATTTGCATGATTTCGATCATAGTTATGATGAGGGTTCTTTGTTCGCTGTTACATACTGAACAGCGTTATTAAGTTTGTTTGTTTTAGTTTCCACTACAGTAGTGTTGTTGATACAATTTGCACGTGTTTCAACACAAACACGATTAATTTGACAAATGTAGTAATCAGAAACAAATAAATGTAATAATTATAATCACATAAATATTCAGTAATATGTTATTTCATATAATACATTTTGCAAACACAAAGTAGCAATTTTCATGATTAACAATGCTGTTATATGCTATAGTACTCAATTTGAAATATTCTCCTTCAATTTATGTACTTAGTTTATTCTACAAGCAACTATTCGTTGATCTCTTGATAATGCTGTTCATACAAATAATCCTGGAATAGTGATCATGATGTCTTACAATTAGATATAAATATTTCTTGTTTCATATTTTCAAAAACCTGCTAACGGTGTGCTAGGACAGTAGGCTGAATCTCGTGTACAATCGCTTCCATTAATTTAAATAAAAAATAATTTGCGGAAGCTAAATTAGTCAATATGTCCTTATCAAAGTCCTTTGATAACACAGAACAACAAATTTTCTTTTTATTCTTCTTTATGAATTATATACAAACTTACTTTGTTTTATATTCCTAATAATTATTATAAAAACAAATTTCTTCTATCACGTCTAGTATTATAAACAAATGTAATTCATATTGATCATACAATACTAACACTAACTAAGGACATGCTATTCTGGGACGTATTTAGAAAGTGTTGCCTTTCACTTTTCTTTTATATTGGGATGAAGAACATTCCGAAATTAAAGTCCAACAGCAGTCAGCAAGCATCTTGCTATTCCACTTGCCCTGATAGCGTTTTTCAATAGTGGAAATATCCTGATGAAATCTTTCCCCATGCTCGTCACTAACATCGCCAAGATTCGGGGGAAAGATGTTCAGGTGCGAATGTAAGAAATGTATTTTAAGACTCATATTACAGCCTAACGCATGGTAACTTCTAAGAAGTTCACTAACAATTTCCTCGTAATCTTCAGATTTTTGTTTCCTAAGAAACTCTTTGTCACACTTTTAAATGCATCCCAAGCAGTTCGTTCTAAATCGCTGAAAAGGACGTCAAATTCTCGATCCTGTTGTAACAGTTTAATCTGGGGTCCTATAAAAATCCCCTCTTTAAGTTTTGCCTCAGATATATTAGGAATTTGTGTTCAAATTATGGAAATCCTGGTCCCTTTTGTCCAATGCTTTGATGAAATTCTTCATCAGACCTAATTTTATGTGTATTGGCGGTAAAAGTATTTTAGGAGGCATCGTGCACAGACATTGTCAGAGGTCAACAACTTGTGATGATATGTAATTTTTAATTTAAAATAAAGGTTATACGATTTTTCCGTTAAAGGTGTAATATTTTGTCTATGCTACTGAACGGTGAATTCTCCACATACATAACAAAAACTGTTAAGATTGTTTACACACATACGGGACATTGCAAATTCAAAAAACGTTTAACTAATATTACTAGAATTTATTGAGTCAATTTGAGTCGAATAACATGTCTGTAGGGTCTTATATAAACTCACATATGCACAGATCTATATTAATTCCTTGATTTTATTGGTTCTAGGGAAAAACGGGAGTGGTTTAACGACTATGACGTACAAATGAAGCCCAAACATGTTAAATCCTGTTTAGACATGCCCGTTAGCATGATAATAACTTGATAGTTTCTTTAAACTTACTAATAAAAAATGTCTAGATATACAGGGTGTCCAAAGTTATCGGTGCACTATTGCTATCTTAGTTATTCCTGCAGCTATGATTTTAGTTAAAAGAGCAATCTTTTGGTGTTTTTAACGCTGATTACTATGGAGTTCTTGAACAAACAATTGAATAACGCATTCCCGAGAAATTTCGAAATTTATAATTTTTTTAAATGGAACCCCTGTATTATTTGTACATATTTTGGATCACCACAATATTTTGAACAAAAAATGTCCAGTACATAACTATTCTTAACGTAAAAATAAACAAATGAGAAGCGTTCAAAGTTTAAAAAAATATTAACATGTAATTCTATGTAGGCGTTGGAAAATCATAATAAAATATTACGTTAACAGTAGAATAAAAACTACAAACACAATAATGAAATAATTTTTCTTATGTGTTACAAAATTTTGCCCAACTCAACAAATACTCGAAGACATTGCCGTGTTGTTCACTGCATTTCTCGGCTCTCGCAATAACGCCTTGTGTGGCTTCTCTAATAGTTCGACCAGAAATATTATTTAACGTTTGCTTAATACTATTTTCAAGTTCCATCACACTTGGATGTCGCTGCTTGTAAACCTCATTCTTCACGAAACCCCAAAGATAAAAATCGAGAGGTGTCAAGTCAAGAGAGCGTGCGGGCCAATGAATAGGCGCGTTGGTTCCTATCCATTTTTGATGAAAGGTATTATTTAACAAATTAGTAGTATTAGCGAAAGTATTAGCGGGTGTCCCATCCTGTTGGAAATAAATACGGAGCCTATGAAGCAGTGGCACATCATCTAAAAGATCATTCAGAATTTATGGTAAAAACCCAACCTAGTGGTCACCAGTTAAGGTACCATGATAGAAAACGGGACCTAGAGTTGTGTTACCCATTAATCCACACCACACATTTAAACTAAACCGGTGCTGGGGATTGCACGGATCTATTCTCAGAGGATTTTCTCTACTGCAATAATGTTGATTTTTCTTATTACACATTCCT
The DNA here is from genome assembly GCA_004785975.1 of Popillia japonica. NCBI lineage: Eukaryota > Metazoa > Arthropoda > Insecta > Coleoptera > Scarabaeidae > Popillia > Popillia japonica. The sequence continues at coordinate 4,737 of ML217821.1, forward strand.
AAATTGTACAAATTAAATTAATTTGATTGCGAAATTTTTATGCATAATACCTGAATTTGAAAAGTTAGATTCATCAGACCATAGAATATGTATCTTCATTAACTTGATTTTCTATATAATCTTAGAAAATAGAACTGGTTTGGTGGCGATTCACATGTGTTTTCAAAATAACGTGCACTTTTTCTACAAATCAGGTATGCCTCTAGCATATCACACATTTCTGAATGCGTAAACGGCACTAGAGAACACATCACAACACAAAATCAAATAACGGACTATTCTTAATAAACTATTTTGATAACTAACCGTGCGAAAGAGACTTAAACTCTATACGTTTTTGATAACGTAAATGAGCATATCACATGCTTATTGTTTTGCCTAAAAGTGAAAGAAGTCTACTATTAATAATGTGTCTTTGACAATTAAAATCAAACAGAACTGCTTTATTAATCGCAAAAATAGCCACACAAAGCATTATCGCGAGAGCCGAGAAATGCATTGAACAGCACAAATTTTGTAATACAAAAGGAAAATTATATTGATTATTGTGTTTGTTGTTTTTATTCTACTATTAACGTAATATTTTATTATGATTTTTCATCACCTACTTAGAATTACGTTAATAATTTTTTTAAACTTTGAACGCTTCTCATTTGTTTATTTTTACGTTAAGAATAGTTATGTACTGGACATTTTTTGTTCAAAATATTGTGATGATCCAAAATATGTACAAATAATATAGGGGTTCCATTTAAAAAAAATATAAATTTCGAAATTTCTCGGGAATGCGTTATTCAATTGTTTGTTCAAGAACTCCATAGTAATCAGCGTTAAAAACACTAAAAAGTTGCTCATTTAACTAAAATCGTAGTTACAGAAATAACTAAGATAGCAATAGTGCACCGATAACTTTGGACACGGTGTATAGTACGTTTAATACATATATGTATGTATAAAAAAACGTCACAGAAACCTGACGTGATAGCTAATTTTTTTAAATGTTTTTTGAATTACAATGACAAAATTCCATAACATACTCCTATCAGAGTGTAAAAAAAAACCTGTTGACCAGTGTAATAATACATGTGGTTCTGTTTTATAAGCTTTGGAATATGCATATTTCATCAAATAAAACAAACCTTGTTACTATTCTTTTTCTTGCTGTTAAGCCGAATATAAGTTATTTTTTATTTAAAGTCAATGGGTTATTATCATTGTACTTTAGAACTTCAGAAGATTTTTAAGAACCTTTTAGAAACCTTGTGAACAATCATGATCGAAAGCACAATAAATTGAATTGCAATCCACTTTGTAGTTTATGAAAATCACTGTGAAAGAAATTGAAAGAAAATAAGTGATAACTTTCTCATTAAGGTCGAGAGGCTATAAATGAAAGTTAGGTTATCACTTATTCGGTTGCTGAATACTGTGTTCCAGTATGGTATAAAAGTTCCCATACTAACGAAATAGATGTCCAACTCAACGAAACCGTGAGAGTCATATGTCAGGTTGAGATTCACACCTTCAATATGGCTCAAAGGGAATGGGTAAATGCTAACAATATAATATAAACGTTTAATGTCCTAGATTATACAATAACAAAGAAATGAAAAATTTATAAATTTATCAATTTTCATACGACTTTTTTTATATTAGAAAATTATATTACGGACCTGACTGAATGCATGTTTATATTCGTCGAGACAAGTGCGTGTTCATAATTCAACAGCCAACTATTGATAAGGCGCTTCGGCAACTATAGTAGCTCAACTAATATCAATAACGCACCTAGATGATCGATTGCTTTCTAAAAAGTTGGCTAACTTTCTTGGTGGCAGTGAAAGAGAATAAATGGTACTGTTTTTCCATATACAATAAAAGTTCATAGCAGATTTCTGGAGGTAGCTTTTCACCTCTGCTTACCAGAGCAAATTTATTACTGACAAGCACCATTATGTCCTTACTTACCTCGAATTTGAAAGCAAAAGAATTTTATATTGCACTATTGCGTGGTCAAAATTATTTTGAGCTTTATGTCTTTTTTTTTGAAAGGACGTTGAGGAGGCGTACTTCACAGCAGAGGCTCTTCTGAACAAATCAGCCTTATCAGTCTTATGCTTGGTACCGTTCTTCTAGGTGAACAGAAGGTGTCTCTGCGTGTGTTTAGAATGATTCTACATCTCCCTTCCGTCGTAAGGGGATGAGTGTCTATTTCTTTTTTTTTCAACCACCAAATTAGCTCGCTTTTTGTCATTATTTGTATTATTGTCTCTACCGACACCTTGTTCCTCAAATGTGTTTCCAAGTTAGTCCATTTCCTGTGCCATCTATTGCAGGTTCAATTCTCTGAAGTACATTCAAAAGCGCCGTCTGTAGGTGGTAGTTGTGATATTGGGAATTAACATTGGATGCCACGGATTCTGCTTGGCGCCACTGGGTCTGCCACTGCTGAATAGTAATATCCCACTGGTAAGATTTGGTTGAGAAGTTTTCTCTAGTTTTGAAGAGGAGGTTTTCCTCTCTTCCTAAGTCAACAGTGTAATGGCTGCAATTTCAACTATAACTTGTAACACCTAGTGACCGTAATTCTCTCTCAGACTCAGCAATTTACCTATTTGATTTTAATTTTCCCAGTTTTTGCAAGGAGATTGGCATTGCTTTTGCTGGTCTGCACCGAGGCAATTTAGTTTCCATCCCGGCTGGGATTTATTGATTTTACCTTAGTTAGTTGGGTGTTGCCTTAAATCAACTTTTTTCTTAACCGTTTTTAGAAGATCTGTGTATATGGAGCTGAACCACTTGACTACCACCTTTTCTGTGCGTGGCTTGCGTACCCTATTTTGAACCGCCTTCGGTTTCGTGTTATTGATGTTTAAGGTAATATTTAATTTTGTACCATAAAAGACGAATTCGCACGTTTTGTGCATGAAATATTTTACCATATGATAGGTTTTGTCTATACGCTTTATACCTTGTGTGTCTATATTAAGTGACAGTATATATCTAGTAAGTTGTTCTGTCCGAAGTTTATTCATTTCTGGTTCTGGTGGCTATGTAGGTCTTGAACTTCATTGTATTTGTTTCCATGATTTGGTAATAGGATATAAAGGCATTGCTTACATTTGAATAAAGGTTTTTTGAGGCATTGAAAAGGTTTTGCTAAACTGTCGGTATCACTCAACCCACATGTCAGAAGCTATTTTCGAAAAAGTGTTTACAACTTTTGTATGACAGCTAGTAGAGCAAAATCCATTACTTTAATAGAGAATATTGCTTTTATAGATGACCTTTTAAAACAAAATATGCGCTTAAAACCTATATATCACTTAATATACATATGTATGTATGTATATTCAACTTGTGTTTATATATTCGTTTTTTATTCAGGCCGCTTTGCTAATTGACGTGGCAGGTAAAACGTAAAATTTTATGTACATATATTGCTATTGTTAGATACAGAAACATTGTACATAATATATTACTGCAGTGTTGTGGGCTTACAATTCGTTACTGGCATCATTGTGGAATGTATGTAATTAAAGCGAAGAATTTGCTTACATTTAACAAAACAGTTATTTTTTTTCCGACGGGTTCAATTACATTAACGAAGCATTTGAACTGAAGTATTGAGAAAATTCGGTTATGTCGCGAATTAGTGTATTGGAACAGCCGGTTTGGAATTTCGGAGCTGCCTTGGTATGCCCGACATCGACAAGCGTAATACGACGCGAGTAGAGGTTCTACATAGTATGTTGGATTTTGAGTAGCATTAGGTGATAACGATTCACATTAGTAAACGTACAAAGGCCGATAACCATAAACGTGTTAGGTTTATTTTAACCCCTCATGACGGTTCTACTGTTGTATCATATGCTGTTAAGAGATTTGAAGTTTTATTTGTTTTATAATTATAAATAAAATTAAATTATATTGATTTATTAGTAATTGAGTTATCAAATAAGACATTTTGATAGTCGCTATTCAAAACCTATAAGCGAACAGATTTCCAGATGACCAGCAGATAAGTCGAACTGCCTTTTGAACTGAGATGCGTGTTTAAATGCTATAACCCCGGTATCTAAACTGTGCTTTATCGTAATATAAAGCTATTCTCCATTCATTGTGCAGGTACTTGACTAAATTGTATATAATCCATATTATCAATAATACAGCTTGATAAAATATATTAAGGTTAATTTGCAAATGAAATTTATACAATACCCTAGTATTTGACATTTCAATTGTTTCATAGATTAATTACACGACATGTAGTTTATTACTTCGATATATGTATGTCTTATTACCGTTTTTCTAGAATATTTTCTTGGAACGTGGTCGTACACTTAATCAGGTGGATACACGAAACAGCACTTTACTCCTAGAGATTATTATTATTTCTCGGAGTCATCTTTTTGACAACAAGAGGTTGTTTAGTTTTCCGAATTTTGGTCTGAAGAAATTTAAGTCTAACGACTTTACTGCTATGTACAGTGTTTTTACTTAATACTAAAACCGACGCGACTTCTCTTAGATATGCTACCCATTTAGCACCATGGTAATGGCTATAAATAAAACTCCTACAGAAAATTTCATGTGCCATGGGCTACATAAAAAATGGGGAGAAGTCTTAATAGCGAATTTAGCATTATTTAACTATTGTTAGTGGTACCAAGTGGTACTTTCAGTATATTCATGTATTGCTTCTATAGTAACAAGTGAAATAACATCATATTCTAACAAATTGTCATTTAATTTGTCAGTTTTACATTTTAGAAAAAGTATTACGTTTTTAACGTGATTCATAAAGTAAATTAATAAAAAATCAAATAAGTAAAACTAATATTTTATAAAACTACCGTTTTGATCAATGTTGCTCTGAAGACGTCGTGGCATTGAATAAATTAAATTGTGTGTATTCTGGTGTAATTTCTTCCCAACGCTTTCTTCCGATCGCTTGCCACAACTCTTCTGAATTTTGAGGTCTGAAATTGGCATTATATTTTTTTTTAACCATATTACTCCAGACATTCTCAACAGGATTCATGTCGGCACTGTTTGCCGGCCAAGGTACACGCACTCTGTTCTCTTCAAGCCATTCCGTAACAACATGGGAAGTATGAATTGGGCTGTTGTCTTGTTGGAAAATAAAATCTGCATCAAATATTTGTGTTACAGAAGGTAGTCTAATATACAGTGGTAAATATTCGTTTATACGCAGACGGCATCTTATGTGTTTACTAACACAAGACATTCCATTTTACAGAATGAAAGCTGATTTATAATAAATGAGTATATAAGATCAAAATAGCTGAATATTTTAGGTAAATTATAATTAATATGGTTGTTGGACGAAGTAATAACAAAATTCAGCATAAATATTCGTTTAAACGCACTATTAATTTAACTCTAAAAGTTAATTATATTTTGTTCATAAAATTAATATTTTGTGTGACCCCCTTTATTCTTTATTAGTTCAAATATGCGTTTTGGCATTGATTCAACTAAATTTTCTAATAAGTTTGGCTCAATGTTTCTCCAACATTCTTCAATACTATTTCGAAGCTCATTTGCAGTCTTGAATTGTCGCCCGTTGGCGTAAACTCTTGAAGCTAAGACACTCCAAAGGTTTTCTATAGGGTTACAGTCAGGGCTGCATGCTGGCCATTCTAATAAGGTAATATTTCGCTGCTCGAACCACTCTTTTGATAGTTTGGAAACGTGAATTGCAGCATTATCTTGCTGAAAAATGAATTCATTTTTCATCACATCTTCACTGTACGGAATTAACACGTCATCCAGTAACTCTAAGTACTTTATAGAGTTCATTCGAGTGGTAATAAAACACACAGGCAGTTTTTCTCGATAATTGAATGCGCCCCAGACCATAACAGTACCACCGCCAAAGTTTCGTTTTGATCTCATTACCTTTTTATCATTTATATCGTGCCAATAACAGCTATAACAGTCAGGTCCATCTAAATTGAATTTTTTTTCATCCGAAAAAATTACTTTCTTCCATTCATCTTTCCACGTCATGTATTTCTGCGCAAAATTCATACGTGCTGTTTTATGATTTGCTGTTAAATGCGGCTTCCCTTGGATTTTCCTCCACCTTATACCGCTGGAGTGACGGAGAAGGTGCGCAATGTGTTGCTTTGTTACGGGAAGTTCTAATTTATCTTTTATTTGCCTGGCTGTTAAGCGATTTTTTGTTGCTTCATATCGTATTTGGCCTTTTTGTCTTGCCGAAGGTTTAGTGTTTCCTTTAGTTGGCATTTTTTTCCCGTAATTTTCACCTGTTTTGAGAAGATTCCTGATCACACCTTCGGATCTTCCAATTTTGCGCGCTATCTCTCTGTTTGTCAGTTTTATCGTTTTCAATATTTGAATTTGGGCAATTTCTTCACTGGTAAGTGGTTTCTTTCTCGCCATAGTGTATAAACAATCTAAATTAATGAATGGTTAATGAAAAATAATTTTTGAAATAACATACAAACTTACTGTAACAAAGTTCTTTACACTAAATCAAAATTGTAATTCGGAAATATTACTATCGTCTTCTGCGTATAAACGTATATTTCGCGAATGTTGCGAGTAAAATGATAGTATTCACTTTAATAAGTAAAGCATGAATAGACTTGCAGACTACTAACTTCACGTATGACTCACATCATAGTAGCCATGTATCTACCTAGTAATCATTGTTCAAAACTATATCCTCTGTTTTTTTTTGAAGAAATGCTTTGCGTATAAACGAATATTTACCACTGTAGTTCTGTAAATATTTCCTGTAAATCGTTCGTCTATTCTCCAGCAAATCCCTGGTCCTTGAACGCTGATCCAAGCCCAAATATTTACAGAGAAACGTCCACTTCTTTTTATTTGTTGAACATATTCTTGTGAATACCTGTTACTGTTGCGTGGTCTATATAATCTTACTCGACTGTTATGACAGGATTGAAAAATTTTTTCATCTGAAAAGATACCATTTTCCCAAAAATTATTATCCATATTTACATATTCTTCTGCAAACTCCAGACGTCGTTGTTGATGCACTTGAGTTAAAAACCCTTTTCTAGCAGCAGAATAGTTTCTTAAATTAGAGTTTTTAATTCGCCGAAGAGTTGTTCTATGCGATGCAGGAAATGCAGTTTCTTCTTTTGCTGCTACAGCGGTAGAAAAGGGATTATCCCGGAGGTAGTTAATAAGTGCTGCATCTTTGTTCTTCCTGATTCAACATTTCTTGTTAATCTTGCTTCATTAACCCATCTCTGCTTAATTCGCAATATACCTAGTATTTTTACCCACATTGAGCTCTTGGGCAACTCGTCGTATTGACCACCCGTTTTACAACATAGTCACCACTCTAGCTTTATTAACTGTGCTTAAATGTTGAGGCATTTTCAAATCGAATTACGAAATTAGATAGATGTCAAAATAACAATCAATGATAATTAATAATTAAATTAATTTCCGATGTCAAAAAAAGGACTTTTTACAAAAGAGTAATTTAAATGTACCCATTTTTTATGTCGCCGATGGTACATTATTGACAATTAAAATTTGACAGGTTAGGTTTATACTCCAAGTAATCAAAATGTACTAATAGAAAAATTATTACAATTAGTGTTGAAAACGGTTTCCGTTATTACTTTTAATTCGTTGGCCACTCATTCGCGAAATATATTTTCACACACTTGGTTCGTAAATATGTAACTATATATAACGGTAGTCCAAAATCATCGTGTAGTATTATACGAGGGTGATAAATATTGCACAGGTTGGTACCACTGCGGAATAGATTTGTCTATGGAATAGATGACGCCGCAACAATGAGCAACACGTCAGTTGATGGTCAGTTGTAGCATGTAGTTCAAAGCTTGAGGAAGAAGTGTGTTATTTTGTGTCATTTTTAATGTTTTCCATTTTTAAGTTACGCGAGCTTGAAATGGAGTCTGCACGTGTCTCGGGTACTGTGAGTATTGAAGAACAACGGGCATACATTAAGATTGAAACTTTACGCGGAAAAAAACCGACAGGAATCCACAGTGCTTTAAGTGACGTTTGTGGTGAGTTAACAGTGGACCGTAGTACAGTTTCTCGCTGGTCTAATCGTTTTCGTGGTGGTCGTGTTAGCATACACGATGATCCAAGACCGGGAAGGCCGAAAACATCAACCGATGAACGAAATGTGAAACCTGTGGCTGATGCTCTCGAACAAGATTGTCGTGTGACTTGTGAGGAACTTTCTGAAGTTACAGGTATTCCACCAGCATCAGTTTACCGAATTCTGACAAATGATTTAAAGAAAAGAAAAATTTCGGCACGATGGGTCCCACACAGCTTGACTGGTGAAGAGAAGCAAAACGCATGGACATTGCAACCTTGCTGAAACAAAGATTCAGTATTGAAGGTCAGACATTCTTGAATCGAATTGTTGTGATTGATGAAACATGGGTTAGAGACTTCGAGCCGGAGTTGAAATCACAGTCGAATGAGTGGAAAGGTCCATCTTCCCCACGTCCAAAAAAATGTCGACGAGCACAATCAAAGGTCAAACAAATGATGATTTTTGCATACGATAACCAAGGAATCATCATGACAGACAGGCTTCCGTATGGAAAAAGTGTCACAGCAGCACATATCGTGATTTCCTACAGAATCTGCGTAGAAAAATGCACAAGAACCGACCTCAGTTGCTCAACGAAACACCACTCATTCTCCATGACAATGCTCGTCCGCACATTGGACACGTCGTAACCGAGAAGCTACGCGAATACGGTTGGGAGGTGTTGCCTCATCCTCCCTACAGCCCGGACATGAGTCCACCAGACTTTCGACCTATTCCCAAAATTGAAAAAACCCATGCGTGGACGTCGTTTTCGATCGCTGGAAGAGCTTTCTACCGCCTTTACCCGAGCCATCCAACAGATGAACAAAGATGGTATCCTCAATGGTATAGTAAAGCTTCCGATTCCGGGATTCGGTCATTGAGAAGCAGGGAGACCATTTTGAAGGAATGTAAAGAGATATTTCAGTAAAAATAAAAAATGTAATAAAAAAAATTGTGCATTATTTATGAAATCACCCTTGTAGTTTCTGTATTTGTTGAGTTAATTAAATAATATTGATTAAATTTTGCTTACAAAATTATTGCTTAAATGGTTTGAATTTTTCGAAACAGATTGACTGTTTTAAAGCATGTTTCCACAAAAACTTTGTTGTGCTGTTGAGAGTTTAAAAAGTAGTGTCTGTAATATTTTAGATTAGTATTTGCTTTTCAACCATCTTTGATAATTATGGTCAAACTTTTCAAACAGTTCTACACATAACATCGTTTTAGTTACTCTTAACTACTGTTTTATCGAGTGTCCAGCATGATGTATCGAAATACGTGTTTAGTGGTTTTATATTTTACTAAGGTATAAAGCCTACATCATAATCAACTGAAGCGTTATTCCCAATAAATTTCAAAACTCTAAGTATTTAAATGGCTTTATCAACGAAGTTTTAAAATAAGGCACACATTTTCAATTAGTAATTCTAATATTGCGTGTTTAGTGGGTATTTATTTCGCGTAGTTTTCCTTCTTTAATATAGAGGTAAGAAATATGTCATCGACGGAAGGAGAAACATGATAACGCTATCTTTTATGCTGCTTAGTTATCTACATATACTTATGTACATACCGCTCGTTTTGAGAAATAGGATAAATAAAGTCGGAGGAGGTAA
>ML217821.1:19468-30058 GCA_004785975.1 Popillia japonica
TTTTTCATAAAATCCTGACAACAAAATGTCCCCAGTACCTATTTCAGAAGATATCCTTCCGAACAGATGTGCATAATGTGAACATCCGGAGCAGAGGTTTATTAACTACACCCATTCATAGAACTGCTATGTATGAGAGAAGTTTTTCATATCAGGTTGCTAAAACATATAATTCTATTCCGGATTATTTCAGAAATTTATCTTTGGCATCTTTCAGAGTGCACGTTCGGAGGAAACTTTTTGTCAGCCAGCTTACACAAATATGTACCTACCCCTTTATCGACTGTTTTTTTTGTGGTATTGATTTTTTTTTAACTCTCTTTAATTAATGGGAACGTCAGCGCTTTATACTTTATGCTTTGTCCTCTGTGTTTATCATATATATCTGATGTATGCTAGTTTGTATCACCAATCCGGGCAGTATCTGAAGGTGACTGTGGGAAGCTCCTTTAAAATATCAGACGCCGGGCGACCATTGAGGACGCCTGCAGGTCTGTGGAGTCGCAGCCCGTTTATTTTTACTTATTGTTTTTTTTCTGTGGTCAATTTATTGTTGGAGTCTTAATGATGAAATGTAAATTTAATTTAATTGTAGTAATGTAATGTTTAATGTTTAAATAAATAAATAAATAAATAAATAAATATGCATATGTATGTACTTACTAATCAAATTTGTACATTCTTCTTCTACTATATTAATAAGTGACTAATAATGATCCTATCGTATAGGTAGAAATATTATTTTGGGGCAGCAATATTATATTTTTTCATATAGACAATAGTAGATTTTGTTATAGAGGGGCAAAATAGCACATTGCATAACAAGAATAGAAAGTAGCTATCGGTTATATCCCAAATAGTGTATATGTATGTTTCTGAAGAAGCAAATACTAAAAAATGCATAATCAATTCTGATTATGTTGTACATACATATGTACCTGTCAGATGTCTATTATAAAAGCAACCCCTTAACTTGGTGTGAGTATATATTTCGTCATAAGGGTATATCCAATAAAAAAGTGCTGTTACGAGAATCTAATAAATATTCATGATGGATATAGCCCGTAACGCATAACACACAATCGATAAGAGCTAGGTAATTATTAAGAAATATCTCATATAATTGAAAATTGACGGTTTTATTGCCGGTTATCGTGCAGTTTCTGCCGCTTGCACATCTGCACGTTTCAGTTGAATTGATGTCATCGAAATGATACAATTTGTAATTGATAGAGCAGAATCGATGTGTCAAGTTTGCTGTTACTTACATATTATCTAGGACTGGTTAACGTAATATGATGGCTACAACAATTTGACTATTTACTCTAATATTATTTTATTCAGAGAGAGAATTCAGAGAGTGCAGCAGATTCTTAAAATCAGAAATCAAAATAATTCAGTTGAACCACTAACTCAAAAATACCACACTCAGTCAGAACCATCAACGGGCAAGTTTTTTAACAAAGACTCAACGTCAACCAGCAAGGTTTCTAACAACCCCAACAAAAACTCAACAACCGCAAGAAACAGCATTTACAACAACGCAATTTTACGGCACTAATAAAATCTGTAACACCTACAATGATAATAGCTCCGCCCAAGGTAAAGTATGTTCAAAGACAAAGCATTCGATCAAAGAAATCCGAAATTTTGTCGTCTTCACCATATAATGACTTGTTAATAAATTTGGAACAAAATAAATCAGTCAAGCATAAAGTTTTACAGTTTGGTAAAGTTTAACTGAAACAGCGCAGTAGCACAAGTGGATGGGGCTAAGCCGGGGTCAATTCGGGTAATTAGGCAACGAAAAAATGAAATCACCGTAAGACCCCTGCCGTCTTGAAGAGCACGTCATCATGCAGTACTCTGTGATTTGCATGTTCGATGATGTGGGCGTGGCGAATAATAGTCTATAGTGACACGAGCCCCACACGCACGTATAGTAATAGAGCCGGTCAAAATGTCTGGAACATCGTGTCAACCGCGCCAACGAAGGTACTACATACATATAAATAAAATACTGGCACTTTACTTTTGTCTAGTAGTATAACGAGGTCATCGACTTCGTTCCGCCTTCGTGCGCCGTGATGACTCACTGTTTCAGTTGAACTTTGCCAAGCTGTACAAGTAATTGGTAACATGGATCAACAAAAAAAAGAAAAACAGCAGACCTTATGAATGTAAAATTGAAAAGTATACAGTCAGAAGATATAGAACATGCAACTCGTCCAGCTTGTAATGAAAATTACAAAATTTTTACCTCCGATTCGGGAGATTGGTTGGAATGCTATACACCTAGATGTCAAACATGGTGGCATGAGTTGTGTACCAATTACTTAGGACAAGAAAAGTTTTTATGTGATTCATGCGGAAATTAAACGAACCACTAATGCAATGTTAGTGGCGCGTACTCTTAAATTAACTAATGCGCACTTAAATGATGATGTTCCTAAGAGTACCTACGTATTTGCTTTTTTTTAATATAATTTTCTACGTAGGCTTTTATGAGTCAGAGAATCCATTGTTTGTTGTTCAGCTAGCTTACATGTCGTCTTCCAAATCTTCGATCGGTGATCCCGTTTACCGGTGAAACTGCTTCACAAAAAATCGTATGCTGAATTGCCATAATATTTCTCACTGGGCCGATAAAAACCCACAAGATATCCATCAGAGTTCATCCCAACATAGGACATCAATAAATGTATGGGTCGGAATATTGGGCGATCATTTATTTGGGCCACATGTATTTCCCGAAAAATTAACTGCGGTAGATCGTTTAATTGTCTGCAAAATACGTTACCCGATTACTTGGATGACATACCACTACATGTACGACGGCAAATGTACTTCATGCACGATGGGGCACCTCCACATCTTACCCGACTTGTATTGGAACATTTAATGAGCATTTGCACATTGGATAGGCCGAGATGGAACGATGCTGTGGTCAGCACGAAGTCCCGATTTGAATCTCTTGGGTATCCTGTGAGGATACACGAAAAACTTTGTTTATGATTGTCGATAGCAAATTTTAGACGTCGGGGATCTTCGAGACCGTGTTGTCACGGCGGCCCAGCTTATAATAAGTTTTGCCGTCGCTCAGAAGCGTGCATCTGGAGCTCGTGGTAGTACTTGCGGACATTACTACTCTAACTTTTTGTCCTGTTTCTCATCAAACAGTCCTCTTTAAGACTACCACAAATTATTTGAAAAGAAGAAAACTATTAACTACAAACGTGATCTCAAATAGTAAATTATTAATTACCAGATCATTAGGTAATAATATGTCGTTGTACTTTAATATTGAAAGTTTCTGTAATGAAAAAAGCAAAAACACCTGATTTCTACGAAAAAAAAAACAGGTCGAAGTGAATAAAATCTGTAGTAAATGTGGGACCTTGTTATAAATAGAATTTTTGTGAAAAGAGCAGACGTGCAAGTCATAGCGCAGCAAAGCTGCTTCGTAAACAAATGCATTCATAGAGTACAATAAACATTTATTTACATATCATTCAACTTGATAAAAATACCTGTTTGTCTATTTTTGCAGCGTCCCTTTTTTTCTTGTACACGCATGTTAGGCCGGATTCAACAAAATTTATTTAACAACATTTGGTAATCATTAAAGGAAAAATTATTTTAATATATGATCATAATTTTTTTGGATTTACCTATCTTGTGATATTAGTTTTATACTGTTTATTTTTCCGACACTATTCATTTGACACTGTGCATATACTGCAATTCTTGTACAATAACCATGCTGAAGCCTAGAGAGAAAAGTAAAATTTCGTAATTGGTTTTGGTTATGTATTTTAGGTACCATTTTAATCTTAGACCTCACGCATGGGTGAGTAGTAAATTATATTTTACGTAACGAAATACAAAATAAAGCTGTCATGCTCTGTCTATTTAATTCGCAGGAAATAGCGCTACCTAGAGAGCTCGCCCGTCTAAGTTACGCTCTGTATGTAGGTAATCAGCCTTAATGTATTAGTAATAGCAAATAGGTATTGTATTTGTAATAGTTATTGATTCTCTCTTACTTGTACAGTAGATTAATATGACATCTCATTTGTGCAATCGATAGTTCCCTGTAGGTCTGGTTCACTAAAATATATTGAAAAGTATGTGCTTTAAATCTAATAATGTTCCAGTTTTAAGAAATTTTCATATAAACATTCAATAAAGATTTTTTACTTATTTTTAATTACAATGTTATGTACATTTTTTGCGAACTAGTTTCTTCTATTTAAATAGAGCAATTAGTTTGAACAACCTGAAACAAACAAGTTCAAATTTTGAAAAAGGGTGCTGGCCAATTCCTTATCTTTTGTTTAGACAATTTTAATATTTGCAAGCTGAGGAAAGCGGGCGGCTAACTTTTACACAGGTTAGACTAGTATGGATATTAGGCAAATCAATAAGGCGTTATTTAATTACATATAATAGGGCTAATAAAAAAACCAATAAAAGTAATTGGGCCTGTTGAATAGGAAAAAAAATGATTCTGGATATTTTAGACAGAAGGGATGATAACATCGCTACTACTTGTATAAATAAACATGCTAGATGATACTTCTTAAGTATTTACGACGGCAATCTGTAGCGGCGATGATTTCCTCATTTGAGGAACGTCTCTTTCCTGCCAGCGATTGTTTCAGGGTTGGGAATAAGAAAAAATCCCTAGAATCTAGGTCCGGTGAATATGGAGGATGAGATTGCACTGATATCACATTTTTCTGCTGCAAACTTGGCCGTTTCTCCTTCAATACTGCATCTAATCGGGGCAATAAATCACTGTAGTATAGCTTCATTCTTCCCTTCTGTAGGTAGTAGATGAAGAACATATCTTGGAAATCTCAAAAAAATGATCGCCATGACCCTTCCAGCTGATGTAACGGTATTTGCTTTCTGCGGAGCCGTCTTGTCTAGAAAAGTTCACTACATGAACTGTTCCTTGGTCACTGGTATGTAGTGGTGGATGCAAGTCCCATCTACAGTTACGAAACGTATGAAGTATCTATCGCGCCGAAAGCCGTTCCATGCCCAAAATTTTGTGCAGGATAATGGCCCATAAATTCTTCTAGGATGCTTGTTATCTCCGCTGTTTCATTCAGCTTCAATCGGCGATTGGCTAACACGACATCATACATCTTGTCGCGTGGCGTGGTTAGACACGTGCGTTTGTGCGGTCGCGGTTGAACTCGCCCAGAAGGTAATGGTCGCAAATGATGGAGTAGATCCGCCATGAAGCTGTAGCTAAATATTTAGAATTTTCATAGTCGTTTTCCCAGCCATTCAGAAGTATTTTATCACTGCACAATGTTCCATTTTATCCATTTTTGCAAATCCGCCTGACTTGCTACACAAAACACACTCGTAAACAGCTGTTGACAGTAGACGTCTAAAATTTTGACAGCTGCCAGCTTTGCCGACTCCGGAAACATTTTAGGTTGCCCTCGTAACTGTGAGTATAAAGTTACCACTTTTTGGTTATTGCAACGTCTCACAATGTAAAGCAAGTTTCACATATAGATACAACATTAACAAATAATAAATGTTTTACTATATAGCGCTAAATACTTTAAAAACTAAAAGTTATTGTAACGAAGATCGAATTTTCAAGTTCTCTACATGCTTTGCACATTAAAAAAACGTAAAAAATGTAAAATAATCACAAGCAGAGTGCGAATTGGGGGTTGCAAAGCTTTCCTTATTTAAAATAAATATGAGCAATTGTATTCAGGGGAAATTAATTAGAATCCAATCTAATATGCATTGACCTAAATTTAGTTTGAAATTAAATTTATATTTTGTGTCAGTTATGATGGCATTTTAATAAGATTAATTTATACCCTTTATCATTTGTACTTTATAAATATGTAGCACATGAGTTTAATTTCACAATAGCTCGACGTAACTCTAGACGTACAAAAAACTGTCTTACAAGGACGAGCTTGAGGTGGTGAGAAAAATCAATAGGACTAAAAATATATTAATCCACTCTTGAAACATTTGAATAGACTAAATATAACACGTCCTGCTGTCGTATCGAAAATTAATTGCGTACTGTGGTGAATTATAGATTACTGCCGTGAGCACCGAACTATGTATAGGGTACGAATACTTATTCTGGTAATGTTAATTCGAAGTAAAATTAGAGAATTTATTTGGAAGCATGTTTCGGGTGATATGTTTGCTTTTGGTGAAATTTGGTTTGTTAAATATAAGCCTCAGATCTTAGCTAATACTTTTCCTTTCCGTTATTCGAACATACATTGATTATGAAATCGATATACTCGTGGAACATATGGTATAAATAATATATCAGAGCGGCAAATTTGGGTTGTATATAAGAATGTATACTGTTCATTGAATTATTGAATTATTATGACGGTACTAAGCGTTAAGTGGTTTAGGATTAATCAGAATATCGACCTTTCTGCACAATTTGGGTGCTAGCACCCCTACTATTTTTTTAAAATTATTACTCCATTGTTTATGCGTATGATATGAAATTAAGACTTAAATCTTTAGATTATATATTTCGTGTGTCATAAAAAATATAATTCAGCAAACTCGTAAAATCTAGTAAGAACATTATTCACAGCGCAATACTATTTATGACTGTGTTACGTTGTAATGAAGCCACAAAAACATATTTGAGCACAAAACAACGACAACATAAAAGCTTGAAATACGAAAATCTATATATAATTTAGTTGGAGGAGTAGGTACCTAAACGCCATATTGTTAACATTTTTTGAGACTGAAATATTGGAGTGTCAACTATTTACCGCGCAATTAAAGTATGTGAAGAAGGTTTGCTATGCATCAGTTTACCGAAAAGTCGTCCAATCTGCTCAAGACAGAGTTAGGACGTCTACACGCACTTTAGGTCGTAGATTTAGAATTGCGCATAGGATGATTGCCAGAATTTTGACAAAAAATCAATTAGAATATCGAAAAAGGAGGATGTGTCTCACATATATTCCACAACCCAATTAGACCGAATCCCCAGTTGCTGCTGAACATTAAGGCGTCAACATTTAATTGGCAGCAGAGTTATTGTTTTAGACGATGAGAAATATTTTACATTATCCAATTCGGAAATAGAGGGTAACGATGGTTTTTACACGTCCAATATTGCATTGTGCTGATAACGTAAAATTGAAACCAAAGGCGAAATTTGCCGACCAGGTTATGGTCTGGAGAGCTATTTCTCAAGCAGCAATTTTAATATCTTACGTTGGGAGCATCTATCTATATTGATAAATTTCATTAATACTCATCATCCAAATGATGATGTAATATTCTGGCCCAATCTGGCTTTACACCGTTATGCTAGAATCACTCAACTCAACATAACGTAAATTATGTACCTAAGGAAGATTATCCCCCTAACGTACTCCAAGCGCACTCCATTGAGGAGTTTTGAGCACTACTGAGTGGGAAAGTTTATGACAAAAGTTGGGAAGCCCAAAATGAAGCACAGTTAGGAGCCAGAATATTCCAGAAGATCCGAGAAGTGAATATAATCGTCGTCCATACAATGATGGGAAGAATTATACCAAAATTGCGTGCCATTGACGACCACGGGTCCTTATCAGTTTTGTGAATTTAGTTTTTGCATGACCAAATAGCGTATAATTTCCCACTGTTTGTTTTAATAAAATTGTCACTACTAATCGATT
Source organism: Popillia japonica (assembly GCA_004785975.1). Classification (NCBI taxonomy): domain Eukaryota; kingdom Metazoa; phylum Arthropoda; class Insecta; order Coleoptera; family Scarabaeidae; genus Popillia; species Popillia japonica. Next base: position 27,166 of record ML217821.1, read on the forward strand.
CCATACGTTATGTCTGCAATCTACTGGTTTGTCACATTATACTTTCTAAACCGCTTTGGGAATAGAGCAAGCAACTTATATGGTCGTTTATTAGTATCAATATACGTTAAATATCTATATTTTACAAAGCCCAAAATAATTGGAAATGTATTCAAATTCCATGCGCATTTTTTACATTGATTTGGTTACGTGCTTTGAGAAGAACAAGTGAATGGTATAAGATTTATATTTGTACCAAATTGATGGGTCTTTCTATAGAGCAGAATCCTTCTCTCCTCACTATGTAGAGGTGCCGATCGTTTATCTCGGTCTAAACGTTCTATTCAAACTAACAAACATAATCTTTTACTAAATTCAATCATTAACAGTTCAGTGATAAATGCATTTGCTATGGTAATGTAGTATAATATCAAACGCTCAATCATGACAATTAATGGTCAAACTTTATACAGCTTCCTTGTTAGCGATGCTGCTAGGTTCTCTGATAAATTTAGTTAGTTAGAATATGTTGCTTTTTACTCTATCATAATCACTTCTAATATTGAAAAGAGTTCCTTTAATGCTGTAACACTTTTTCTTACGCACCATCACAAATTCGTAATACTTTGCTAAAATCTGCAATTTTTTTTAAACTATTATCTTCCATAAGTGTGCGAATGATGGTTGACCGAAAAAGTGAAGACTAAATTGATGATTTGAATAAGTTAAGTGACACATCTGTTATGTCGTTCACATTAATTTTTATTTAATAATGACAAACTTGTCACACACTTAACCATGCAATCGTTTCAATGGCCTTTGGCCCTCACGACGGTCGAGATACGGCTGTTTCACAGTTTACTCAGTTTTGTAAGTTGGTCTGCTTTAATAAATCAGTTTGCTTGAACTGAGGAAGTAGCACAGACACAAATAATACAAATACACAACTTAATGTGAACTTTATAATCTAAATTTATAACAATATTATGAACCTCAAGGGAAAAAGGCGGGTTAAAGCCGCATATTTAATCGAAAGCTCGTGTACAGCTTTACATATTTGCTAGCTGCGTTTACTGTAATTTATGGTAATGGCAATATAAACTGACACGTGAATTTCATCATTATAAAATGGTTCTCAACAGAGAAAGATATTAAATTTCATATTTTTCTTTTAATTTTTTAATTAATTTACTTAAACAGATATTAAAAATCTGAAAGAATTGGTTAATATTTTCTGCCCTACAAGACGGTAGTTACATATTTTAAATTGGACGTTTTCTTATGTCAATCATCATCAACTTTCTTTTTTCTTATGGTGACCATTTCGTACATGTCATTTAATATCATTTCTTCTTTTCATTTCGATTGTGAATATTAGAGAGAACTGAAAAATGAAGCTGCAAGGGAAGTGACAGAGTCAAAGTCTAAATTTGATTATTTAAATATTAGTATATGTATTAACCAGATTATATTGTAAAGGTTTTGGAATAAATTTGATCTTTGTTCGAATTGGAGTGTTATAATTGACCTAAAAAAGTGGAAAAACTATCAGGAAAATAAGATATTTAAATATTTAAAAAGAGTTTTATTTCTTTTGGCGTAAATAAATTGAAATCCAAGAACAACAGCTAACGCTTATTTTTAAATTACCTCAAACAAAAAATTTAACTTATTTTTGTTTTGATTATCAAGTTGTAATTTAAGGTTCAACACAAATGTATGCCACAGACGATTTTTGTAGTAATTGTGGGGCATAGAATGTGAATTGGAAGCATTGAAAATGTTTGATTATTATAAAACATTCCATTTGTGCGATGTTCTGTAAATTTTATCACAAATTTTTAATTCAATTTGTGTATATAAAATATTGTAAGAGGAAATTACTAATTTATGAAATATGTTTCAGGAGCCGTAAATTCCTAATATTTGCTCCGCCTGTTATATTATTTATCATTAACACGGCATTTCAGAGAAATTATTAGCTGGGGAGATTAAAACTTCAATATTAATTTAATTACATGAAGCGAGTATATCCAGGTACTTAGAATTTTTTATACCAAGTTGATTTATTTCATTACTCAATATTAACATGGAATTTAAAGTTTAAAGCATGTGACATTTTCCGATAATATTAGTTTAGTTGGAATAACATCTTATATAATATCGTTATAGGAGCGACATTAATGCTATTTGTCAGTAATCAAATTCAACTAGTTAGTTGATTCCACGAAATTTGAGATATTTCTAATTTTTGCTATAAGTCCTAAAATACATGACAATTTGGAAATTCGGGAGTATTGTGTAATTGCAGTGATCCTTATGAATAATTCATTGCATTTAACGAATCTTGTATCAAGCAAGACAATAGTTACATTAAAAATAGAAAGGCAAAGATCAGTTCTTAATCTAAATCACTGTACTAACAATAAGAAATAAGAGTAAGTAACACTTACAAATTAATATCTATTTACATTTAAAACTGTTAATGTTTTAAATTCTTTTTACTTTTGAATAATATAGAAAATTATAAGGAACCAGATGCAAACAACAAATTCCAGTGTGTTCCGGTAAGGCGACCATAGAAGGTGCACCATCTGTGCATACACCAACTAATTTCGAGCATGGCAACCCAAAACTTGTGAATACTTTTTGATTTTTATGAAAAATGTCCTCTCCTGTAGTGGTTTCTTTTAGCGGCTGTAAAATAAGCAATTCCTTAGTAACAGTGAACTCTTTATCAACACCTCGAATAGTTAAATATATGCAGTTTTGCTGTGTCAGATAAATCGGTGCTCTCGTCTAATGCTATGGAAAATGATTCACAACCAGCCATACGGTCAGTCAGTTGTTTTTATATCATTAGCCATCATTTCTATACGTCGGGCAACAGTTTGTCATTCCTTGATAAATTCTC